>JAQIUQ010005137.1:0-62500 GCA_030378365.1 Hybognathus amarus
CATGTCTGGATACTGAGAGCGAATAAGCGAATAAGCGAATAATTTCACCTAAAGGTGCACTATGTAACTTTTGGCCCTCTACAATGCATGCATTTTGCAGAAGAACATTGTTTTGGCTGTGCTTTGGCTCTGCGAGACCGTGAAAACATTGAGATCCAAAAATGATGTCATATGAGCATTCAAGTTGCAGGGCTCCAGACTAACTTTTTGCCTTGGTTGCACTGGTGTGCCTAACTTTTTTATTAAGGTGCACCAGCACAAAATTTAGGTGCACTCAAATTTTTTCTCATCTCGCGTCACCTTTAACGCCACAATTTCAACGTCACCTTTTTATTACGCTCCATATATATTATGTAAATGCTTTTAGTTTTTTTTGTTTGTTTTTTTTGATGCACAATTATACTGTATATAAAAAAATAAGCTAGGGCTGTCAGTTTAATGCGTTATTATTGGTGTTAACGCAAACCCATTTTAACGGCGTTCATTTTTTTATCGCGTGATAAGTCTTTTTTAAACGGTCTTGTTCCTAGCAAACTTTGTACTTTTTTCACATGCTTTTGCCAACAGGACGGCATGCGTCCTGAATCGTGATCCATTTCGGCGTCTCGCGCTCGTCATCCACTCAAAGCCGGCTCGCAAGCCCAAACGAGTGTGTGCGTCGTGCCCGTTGTTTTGTTATACGGTCTAGCAAGATCAGCTTGCGCTTTGGTCGAAGAAGCAACAAAACGTCCTCGCGCGACCGCAAGCAATTGAAATGAATGGGCTTTCAGATCGCAGACGAGGACGTTTTGTGCTGCACACACTCGTTTCAGCTTGCGAGCCGGCAAAATAGTAACGTTACGTTTTGAGTGGATGATGAGCGCGAGACGCTGGATCTGTGTGTTTTGTCGTTGTGAACTGAGCTGTCATCATCGCAGCACGTCCAGTCTGAAACACCACTTGATGATGGCCAAGCACACACACACACACACACAGATGATGCGAATTTTCCACCCCCTCGCCAATATCAGGACCTCGTCAGTATTTCTTTCACCCTTTTATTGATAGACAGTGTTACATTGTGTGAGAGATTATTGGTATGTTAGTGTGAAATTGAACACTATTCCAATGTTATTTTCAATAATAATAAAAAAAAAACATTTGCACTAAACAAGCCAATCCACTTTCCCATGTTGATAAGAGCATTAAAATGAGAAAAAATTATGTAACAAAAGAAATCAAAAGACATTTCTAGAAAATGTGCGATTAATCACGAGTTAACTATGACATTAATGCGATTAATCGCAATTAAATATTTTAATCGTTCGACAGCACTAATATAAACCTTTAAAAAAAATAAAGTGCTGTTTTTACTTTGTTCAAGTTGGGCAGGGTATTGACACCAATTTCACAATTTGATTCAATATTGATTATTTTGGATATCAGGTAGAATACATGGCAAATTTTCTCAAGGAAAACAAATCTCAACTAATGCTGTAAACTGGGAGTCAGTTGTAGCCCACTATGCTTCATTAGCCTACTATAATATTGAAGGTAAAAATCACCTGATTTGTACACAAACACTTAAATTACACTTTTATTTATTTTTATAATAATAATGTTATATGAAATATAAACATTTAAAATGGTGGCTGCATAAAAACTTGCCAGATTTTTTTCAAACAACATGCATTAAATATTGAAAAACATTAAAAATTAATGAATATGTAATATGGTGCATGTATTTGGCAAAATGCTGCTCTAGAGTTAATTTTTCCAGCTGGCTAACAAGTTAATGGTCACTGGATTTTTTTTTTCCTGAGGTAAATGTGATGTTACATTACATGGTTTACACGCCTTACTGACGTCTTTCCACGGTTGAATCACAGATTGAGCGATTCCATGTGAAAGATACGGATTTCGATAAGTTGTACTCTATCTTTAAACACACTTTCAGAAGCTCGTTCATGTTTATTTCACGCTGTAACTGGTATTATTAAGGCGGAAGAGAAGCTCACGTGCGCTCCGCGCTGCTGCTTCTCTTGAGCTGAGCCAGAGCGATCTCACGCCACAGCGTCAATACACTATTTATGCAGGGCTTGACATTAACTTTTTGAGGCACTTGTCCTTTGGACAAGTAAATTTATGTTTCACTTGTCCATGCACCAAAGTCACTTGTCCAGGTAAAGATTTATAATTTTATCTAGGGCTGCACGATTTGGGGAAAATGTCATATTGCGATTATTGAGGTCAATATTGCGGTTGTGATATGCGATTGCGATATAGTAAACAAATGAGTCAACTTGTTTGGTTCTAAACCAAATGCACACACAGATTAGTGATAATTCTGAAATTAGCAATAACAACTAAATGATTGATAACACCTATTATGATCAATGAGCCATTGATGTCTGGATAAAAAGTTAACTGTCTAACCGGTAGGATATATACAGAAATTGAATAAAGTTATCAAACAGTCTGCGCTGCATAAATTATAAATTATATATAGACTACTCCTTTATTAAAGCTACACAAGTTCTTTAGTCAAGAGCAGTGAGTAATTTTCTCTGTTCCCTTTGTTCTTTCATTAACTTTACTGACGGAACGCTTTACTGGTAGCTGGCCCTTTAAGAGCAGCCTGTGGACAGAGACACGGATTTCACACGTGCCTCATTCTCTCACGAGTCACAACTCTTTATGTCCATCATAAGACTGCTCTTATGTTATGAAGATACTCAACAAATGACATTTTGGCTTAATTGTGTGTGTTGTTGATGTTCGTTCAAGCAGCGAAAGAGAACTTCTGGCGCGTGGTCTGTGCACGCGCATTATACCGGCGTGCGTCTTTCTGTGAGTGACATTCAGGACATTCACAGGCAGCACGAAAATGTGTTCGTTTCAAAACGTTAAAATTAAATCTGTAAAAGAGACGTAACGAGTGGCACATAACGTGAAGTAACATGGCATTTTATTAGGGCCCAAGCCCTGAAAGGGCGCAGAGCCCTATTGTTTTCCTTCCGATTATTCAGGGCCCAAGCCCTGAAAGGGCGCAGAGCCCTATTGTTTTCCTTCCGATTATTTTTTTTTTTTTTTTTTTTTTTTTTTTTTCTAGCGACTATTCGGGCACTTTTGGGGCCCTTAACATGCTCGAAAACTCTTGAAACTTTGCACACGGGTCAGAACCCGCGGCCATCAGAGCCGGGCTGAAGCTGGTACCCGGGCGTGGCAGGGCGGCTCGTCAGCGCCCCCTGGAATGGGGTCCGAACACCTGGTCCATAACTCAAACACACTTGCATGTAATAATATGAAACTCGGTACACATGTCGATAGCAGAATTTCATCTATACCTCGCGTTACTTGCTTTTTACCCCAGCCCAACAGGAAGTCGGCTATTGAGGTTTTTTTGTAAAACACACGCAATGAACTTTTAAATACTCCTCCTAGAGCTCTGATCCAAATTCGACGAAACTCGGTCAGCTAGAAGTCAAGACATTGAGGATGAAAGTTTGTGTGGGGATTTTTGATATCTCGAACGGTTTGGCCGTGGCGAGGAAACGAAACTATGGCGAGAAACGTGAAACAGGAAGTGTGTCATAACTTCAGCATACATTAACTGATCTGGATGAAACTTCAGCAGTGCGTTCGCTGTAAGAGGACGATCACATGGATGTGACTATTGTGAGTCAAAGTTATAGCGCCACCAACTGGCAGCAGGAAGTGTGTCACTTTCAAAATGCTTTGAAATCACCCTCTTATTTTTACCCGATTTGCTTCAAACTTCATCTGTATAATGTACATACACGGCAGATGAAGACCTATGAATGGATTCTTGATATCTTTGAAACTGTTGCCGTGGCGACGCATCAAACTTTACCATTCTTTTAGGATGCATTCTTTTAGGGATTCGAACATTTGTCCATAAATCAAACACACGTGCATGGATTAATATGAAACTCGGTACACTCATAGATCACATCAGGCCAAACAACTTTCGTGCTCTAAGTTTTACGACAGTTCGAACGGAAGTCGGGAATTATGTTTTTTTTTTTTAAATAATTGTCCTAGAAAAACATCAAATTACAACCCATGCTGTTACCAATCACCACCAAACTCGGTGTGCATGAAGTCAAGACATTGAGGATGCTATATTACGGACGGATTTTTGATATCTCGAACGGTTTGGCCGTGGCGGATTTTTTTGACTAAAAAAGGACACATAAAGTGTGTTATAACTTGGTTAGTTTTACTGACAGTTACAAAACTTGCCGTGTATATTGTTCTATTCAAGCCAAACAACTTTCTAATTAACAATAATAAGCTCAAACCCACATAAAGTCAGATATTGTAGTTTGAATATGATCATGCTCTTTCTGAGCCTAGGCCTGTCACACAGTCTGTGTGTGTGTGTGATTGAGTCTTTTGACACACAGTCTCTGTGTGTGTGTGTAGGGGGAGGGGGCTTAATAATTTCACTGTGTGTCTGGCCTGCTAAAGTAAATACATTTCTTAAGCCTGGTATTTTTTAAATAAGTTTTTGTTTTTATTTTTTTATAAGTAAAGACATATAACCTGATTAATTGTAGTGCATTGACAATAGTTTTATATAATTAGTGTATTAATTAAATTAACTTGGTCCATAAATCAAAAAGGAAGTGTGTTAAAACTTCTGCATACATTAACTGATCTTGATGAAACTTCAGCAGTGTGTTCGTTGTAAGAGGCCGATCACATGGATGTGACTATTGTGAGTCAAATATATAGCGCCACCAACTGGCAGCAGAAAGTGTTTCACTTGCAAAATGCTTTGAAATCACACTCTTACTTTTACCCGATTTGCTTCAAACTTCATCTGTATAATGTAAACACACGCCAGGTGAAGAGCTGTGAAAGCATTATTCAATATCTAAGATAATGTTGCCATAGCAACGCATCAAACTTTAACATTCCTTTTTTTGATGATTTTGAGTCTCTTAGCGGCTTTTGGGGCCCTTAATGGGTTTGAAAACTCTTGAAACTTTGCACACAGGTCAGATCCCACAGCCATCAGAGCCGGGAAGATGGTACCCGGGTGTGGCAAGGGGGCTAGACAGCGCCCCCTGGAACGGGGTCCAAAAACTTGGTCCATAAATCAAACACGCTTGCATGTAATAATATGAAACTCAGTACACATGTTGATCTCATCGTTTCATATATTCATATATTCTCCTCAAGCCGGACAACTTTCTAATTTACACTCATGAGCTAGGACCCACAGAAAGTCAGATATTTTGGTTTGAAAATGTTGAGTGTCTCTCTGAGCCTACACTTCTGTATGGCAAGCCCTTTTAACATTTAAAAGCTAAGTTTGACTATTCGTAATTAACATTGTAGATATCAACAACGTCTTTCTAGTCGTAATTACATTTTGGATAGTTTGTATTATCATTTAAGATATCTGTAACGTAATTGTGACTAGTCGAAACGACAGATAGAGTATGGCAAGCCGTTTTAACATTTAATCATTTTAACCTACTAGTCTCTATTTTCATGCTACTAGTACTTATTTTTTAGATACTAGTATCTATTCCATTAAGTACTAGTACTTATTCATTAGCTACTAGTGCTTATTCTTTAGATACTAGTGCCTTTTCTTTAGATACTAGTGTTTATTCTTTAGGTACTAGTACCTTTTTAAAGATACTAGTACTTATTCATTAGACACTAGTCCTTATTTATTAGATACTAGTACTTATTCATTAGATGCTAGTCCTTATTCATTACATACCAATGCTTATTAATTAGTTACTAGTACTTATTCATTAGATGCTAGTACCTATTAAATAGATACTAGTACTTATTCATTAGACACTAGTACTTATTTCAATGGTGACTAGTAACTATTCTTTTGTTACTAGTCACATTTTTTCCAGTGACTTCTATGGTGATCTGTCATTCAGATATCAACTATTCAGTTCTGACTAGTATGTTAGTATGTATTCCAATTGTGGAATACATACTAGTATGTATTCCAAAGCAGGGGTTACGTTTTTGCACGTCGTGCAGAATAACCCTAAAGGCACCAAGGTGGCGGTGCCACCGGCTTTATATATATATATATATATATATATATATATATATATATATATATATATATAATATAGCTGCGAGCAGCGATGGAGGGCCAAAGCCGGCGGTACCGCCATCCCGGTGCCTTTAGGCACCGGGGTTGCGGTGCCACCGGCTTGGGCCCGCGATCGCTGCTCGCAGCTATATTTATTTATTTATTTTTTTTCTAGCGACTATTCGGGCACTTTTGGGGCCCTTAACATGCTCGAAAACTCTTGAAACTTTGCACACGGGTCAGAACCCGCGGCCATCAGAGCCGGGCTGAAGCTGGTACCCGGGCGTGGCAGGGCGGCTCGTCAGCGCCCCCTGGAACGGGGTCAGAACACTTGGTCCATAACTCAAACACACTTGCATGTAATAATATGAAACTCGGTACACATGTCGATAGCATCATTTCATCTATACCTCGCGTTCTTACTTTTTACCCCAGCCCAACAGGAAGTCGGCTATTGAGGTTTGTTTGTAAAACACACGCAATGAACTTTTAAATACTCCTCCTAGAGCTCTGATCCAAATTCGACGAAACTCGGTCAGCGTGAAGTCAAGACATTGAGGATGAAAGTTTGCGTGGGGATTTTGATATCTCGAACGGTTTGGCCGTGGCGAGGAAACGAAACTATGGCGAGAAACGTGAAACAGGAAGTGTGTCATAACTTCAGCATACATTAACTGATCTGGATGAAACTTCAGCAGTGCGTTCGCTGTAAGAGGACGATCACATGGATGTGACTATTGTGAGTCAAAGTTATAGCGCCACCAACTGGCAGCAGGAAGTGTGTCACTTTCAAAATGCTTTGAAATCACCCTCTTATTTTTTACCCGATTTGCTTCAAACTTCATCTGTATAATGTAAATACACGGCAGATGAAGACCTATGAATGGATTCTTGATATCTTTGAAAGTGTTGCCGTGGCAACGCATCAAACTTTACCATTCTTTTAGGATGCATTCTTTTAGGGATTCGAACATTTGTCCATAAATCAAACACACGTGCATGGATTAATATGAAACTCGGTACACTCATAGATCACATCAGGCCAAACAACTTTCGTGCTCTAAGTTTTACGACAGTTCAAACGGAAGTCGGGAATTATGTTTTTTTTTTTTAAATAAATTTCCTAGAAAAACATCAAATTACAACCCATGCTGTTACCAATCACCACCAAACTCGGTGTGCATGAAGTCAAAACATTGAGGATGCTAAATTCCGGACGGATTTTTGATATCTCGAACGGTTTGGCCGTGGCGAGGAAATGAATGTTATGAGTCAAAAAAGGACACATAAAGTGTTAGTACATAAACTTGGTTAGTTTTACTGACAATTACAAAACTTGCCGTGTATATTGTTCTATTCAAGCCAAACAACTTTCTAATTAACAATAATAAGCTCAAACCAACAGAAAGTCAGATATTGTAGTTTGTAAGTGGATTTAGTCTCAGAGAGAGACAGAGAGAGATCTCCCAGCGTGTGTGTGTGTGTCTGTGTGGGGAGGGGAGGGTGGGGGCTGGTGTCTCTGTGTGTGTGTGTGTGTGGCTGGCTGGCTATATAGCCAGCCACACACACATGGGAGATCACACACACTTGGGAGATCAAGTAGAATTTCCATAACTCTGTGTGTTAAACTAATAATCACTCTTGTGTTTTAAACACAATCTACTTAATACAGACAACTTCATTATAAAGATAAACAACAATTCCAAAAAATATATTATCATAATCTATGACAAAAAATGCTATTATAAACTAGATTAGTGGATAATACACATTGCTCTTTATATTGTTCTAAAATACATTAATGAAAAACAAGATACCAAAAATCAAAAAGATAAATTATTTTAGATATAGTCATGGCTATTAAAAAATTGAGACGTGTTTTAAATGTATAGTGCCGATGTTTAATGAGGTAGCAACATATGATAGATAGGAAAGAACAAGAAAGGTAATTAATAATCTGTCATTGCGTCACTGCATTATGATATGAAAGGCTCAGTACAGTGCGGCACAAAGTGCTTATGCGCATCCTGAGCGGAGAATGATGCGCTTGAAGCCACGTGGAGTTACAGCGCGCAGCGTGTCCAGTCCGCATTGAAAGGTTCAAAGCACAAAGGAAATACATATTGATGGACAGTGGATTATACATTGTCTATCTATGCAATAGTTTATTGAGCCTTTTCTTTTAACAGTTTTAAATTTCAGTTACTGTGCGTGTGAAGAACAATTATAGAGCTCTGACTCTACTCTAGTGTTGTGATCACCCGGTAGAAAGTAACACGATTAAGTTACAGCAATAAAGTCCAGAAAGATAGAGTTTCTTTATTCAAAACCATAGACCTTTATCTACAGATCAAGTATAATAGTATTAACATTGAATCATCTTGAAGATAGTTTCATCATTGACTAACCGAACACGACGGGCTGTTTGTGTGCCTTTTGTGGGGCTTAACAATAACATAGAATAGTATACGCACAATGCAGGATTTGAATCAGCCTCGTCTGATCGATACCCGATCCGGCAAAATTGGCAATATCTGAGCCGATACTGATCCTGAGTATCGGATATCGGATCGGCGTAACCCTAACTACTAAAATGTAAACACAAGTAGATGTAGACCTGGATGTACACCTGACCTTTCAGAAGGCTGCTCACGCATACTTTGTGATTGATTTGTGCCCTTGATGCGCACTTTTGCCGAGCCCTCACTGATGCAAGCTCTTCAGCACACTTCTTTTCAACAGTCAAAGCGGGAGTTACGTTTGTGCACAATAACCCTAAAGGCACCAGGGTGGCGGTGCCACCGGCTATATATATATATATATATATATATATTAATAATAGCTGCGAGCAGCGAATGAAGGGCCAAAGCGCGGTTACGGTGCCACCGGCTTGGGCCTCGCAATCGCTGCTCGCAGCTATATTTTTGTTTGAAATTTAACTTGTCCGGTCGGACAACTAATTTTCTCTTCTACTTGTCCTACAAAAAATCCACTTGTCCCGGACAAGCGGATAAGCCTTAATGTCGAGCCCTGTTATGTTTTTGAATTTCATAAGAAAATGGACCTAATTTGAAATCTGAGACTTTGTTTCATATCAATAGTAACAAAGCACAAAGATTATTGCGATTTATTGGATGGGATGCGCGTTACGAGCTACAATCTTCCATTCATTCATCAACTGAAATCAGCATAGCCCAACGGGTTCGTAAAATGAGAATTAGTTTTTGAATATGAGAATATATTTTACCTAGCCTGAAAAAGTAACGTAAGCCAACATTTTTAAAAGTTTCTTCGTCATCTGTTTCTTCTGCTGCTGATTGCCGTAACTGATTCTCTGGTGTTCAGGTCACAATTTATTTCGTATCACACAGCACGGAGCATTTACCATACGTGCACGGAGAACAAAAGACTCGTTTGGGGAGAGTCAGCGGATGCGATCAAGCGAGAACGTTAGGTGCACTGGTGCGACCTAGGAAAAATTTTGGTCGCACCCTTACAAATTTTGGCCGCACTCTTAGAGCCCGAGTTGTGCTGTTGTTTCGAACTAATTGGAGAAACATTTTTAAATGACTGACGTTACAAAAGCGATATGGTCAAACGTCGCAATTTTTTGATAACTGATATTCTGGTCATATCACCCAGCCCTAGTTCTCACCATCCCAGAAAAGCCAAGCCAATGTTGATTCTTGTTTTTTTACGAGCTTGGTCTTGTTCTCTTTTTCTCATGTCAACTTCCTCATTGTTACAACTAACCTACCGCTCCCACACCATACACACGTCAAAGGAGCCAAGGCAACTTTAGATAAAATAGTGTATCTTTGTACTCAACGCAGTGGAGCTTCTGACCTGTTAAGCGGGGCAGTTGGAGGTGAGGGGGTCCAGGGAGGGGCACAGGGGGAACAGCGAGTGTGTAAACCTCCGCTGGCGACTGCATAGAGGGGTGTCCTCCGCTGGGGGCGTGAAATCAACCTCATCCTCAAAGTGGTCATCAAACTCCTGACAGATCACAAATATCATTTGAAATTAATAGTATATTAGCGACACTCAAGAAATAGCTACTCTTGAACTGTTGGAACAGAAATTGATACAAAACAATATAGAGACTTTTAGAACATTTCACTCACCTTAAAGTTGATCTCTTGCTCTTTGCAGCAGGAAGCACAGTTGAGCAGCAAAACCACGAGGGCCACTAACACAGCCAGAGACAGCAGCAGTGGGATGGTCAGGGAGAAATCCACATATCCACCGGCAGCCTCTGCTGACACACACACACACACACACACACCTGATTAGATAAACCAGTGATGATCTCTTAGAGGGAATCCCTTGTGTAGTAGCCAGTATTATTTGAAATGAGAGGGACCACACACACACCCATTCATTCCAGTGCTCCAGGACAGTGTCTAGAGTAACACAGCAGGTCACCATCAAGAGAGGCCTACTTAACACCAAGAACTGATTGTAATGGGAGCAATTTAGTTCTGACACTACACGTCACATCACACACATCTTTTGTAGGTTGTTTACAATAGCAATTGGTAGGGACACACATTATACAAATAAAAACTGATATTGCCATATTTAGTTTTTCTGCAATATATAGCCTATTATCTAGTTGAATTTATAGAAATATTCATTTAAATTAAAAAAAGCTATCATACTATTGTAAAATTTACTAGTGTAAAATATTGATATAAAAAAAGCATTAAGACATATTACAATACCGATTTTATTCAAATATATCTTACAGTAGCAATGTCATAATGTGCCGCATTAACACAAATTTTGCAGTTGCTTCAAATAAGGCTAATCCAGTAAATTGTATAATGTATTTTTCCTTAATTTCTGTGTACCTAATCCTCAATTTATCTTTGGGGTCTATATGACTCAGACTGACTTTTATATATAGCCTATATTTATAACAAAAGCTCTATTTAGACAAAGTGCGCGCCGTATTCGTCTGTGTTTGACGTCAGATTGTGTGCCGTTATCCGCTGTGTTTTACGTCAGAGTGTGCACCGTTATCCGCTGTGTTTTACGTCAGAGTGTGCACCGTGATCCGCTGTGTTTTACGTCAGATTGTGCGCCATTATCCACTGTGTTTTTACGTCAGATTGTGCGCCATTATCCACTGTGTTTTACGGTCAGATTGTGCGCCATTATCCACTGTGTTTTAACGTCAGATTGTGCGCCATTATCCACTGTGTTTTACTGTCAGATTGTGCCGCCATTATCCGCTGTGTTTGACGCCAGCGCATGTACCGTTATCTGCTGTGTTTGACGTCAGCGTGTGGCCGTTATCCGCTGTGTTTGATGTCAGAGTGTGCGCCGTTACTGCTCTGTGTTCCAGTTCAAGTGCACGACGTTATCCGCTGTGTTTGTGTTTGACGTCAGTGCGCACAAGCGTTATCCGCTGTGTTTGACCGTCAGATGCACCACGCTTATCTGCTGTGTTTGACGGTCAGATCACCGTTATCTGCTGTGTTTGACGTCAGATTGCACGCGCTATCTGCTGTGTTTGACGTACAGTGCACAGCGTTATCCGCTGTGTTTGACGCCAGAGTGTCACGACGTTATTCGCTGTTTGTGTTTGACTGTCAGATTGCGCGCCGTTGATCCGCTGTGTTTGTGTTTGACGTCAGATTGCGCCGTTATTGCGCTGTGTTTGATGTCAGATTGCATGCCGTTATCTGCTGTGTTTGACGTTCAGAGTGCACTGACGTTATCCGCTGTTTGTGTTTGACCGTCAGATTGCGCGCCGTTATCCGCTGTGTTTCACTCAGATTGCGCGCCGTTACTTCGCTGTGTTTGACGTCAGATTCGCGCTGTTATCCGCTGTGTTTGACGTCAGAGTGTGCGCCGTTATCTGCAGTGTTTGGCGTCAGTGTCCACCGTTATCCGCTGTTTGACATCAGTGCACGACGTTATCCGCTGTGTTTGTGTTTGACGTCAGATTACACGCCGTTATCCACTGTGTTTGACGTCAGAATGCACAACGTTATCCGCTACATTTTACGTCAGAGAGTGCGCAGTTATCGGCTGTGTTTGTGTTTGACGTCAGATTGTGCACCGCTATCCGTAACGGAACCGGTAATAACTTTTTGTTAGGCTTCTTAGGTGTGTTTTTGCATTTTCGTAAAAAAACATCTAACCAGCAGATAGCAAAATTATGCATCACAGATCAATATCCAGAACAAACTCATATTTAAGTTTGATCATCAATAAATGCGTTTTTTTTTCATAAATATATAATATTTCATGTATGCTAATGGCGTAGTAAATAGGTAAAAAGTACTTCATATCGCCCCAAAACACAGCATAAATATATAGATGAGAAGTAAACTGAAAAAATTTCAGGCCTATATTCATTTGTATTATTAAAATGTATATTTTTTGTACAATAGATGTAAATTGGTCTATAGAAACGCTTAATAATCTCCACTCTTGTTTCCCGAGTCGGATCTCTCACGGGCCTACACACAAACCATTTGCAAGACATTGTCCTCCAACAGCAGTTCAGATATCAAGTGATGAAAGACTGGATGTGCTTCAGCACCTGTTCTGTCACTACAACACCATTAACACTGCTCTTCATTCCTCTCATCAAAACAAAACAACCCCCTGGGGTTTAAGAACAGCAGGCAGTATAATTGGTGGCAGGAGAGGTTAGTAACAGATATGAGATCAGATCTGGCCGCAAGTGTCACGTGTTCTGTGCATGTTTGGCGTGTTGCTAACCCAGTAGTTTGTCTTGCGCAATTAGATGACAAGGATGTGCATGTATGGATAATATGCTAAGACGAATCTTTCAGCGGTGGCTGGCATGATCTCCCATAATAGTAATAAATGTGGCTTCAGTAATCCTACAGGCCACACACAGAACCGCATGAAACACGAGGAGCAAAGACTGAGCTATTTTGAACACCACATAAAAGGTGGTTTGCTGTACACAGGTCTTTGACTGGGTCGTGGCTCGAGGGTAACTCTCATTCTGCCATAATCTCACATGTAAGATTAATATCCACTGGTCCTTCCCTTTGAGGGACAGATTTTCCTGATTTAAACTTCAGCAACAGCATTAGGGTTTGGAAAATATGCCTTGATCCTTTAAAACTAGAATATATTATGTTTTAGGGGTGTAATGTACACAAATATGATGGTTCTGGCAGAGTTCAGGATGTTTTCTGTATAGGTCGGTAGAAACAGAGTGCATTTAGGCCACGCCCACAATAGGGGGTGGGGATAATCCACCCCTCTCCATTGAATTTGCATTGCGAAGCTGCCTTCTTGTCATTTCTGACTTAACAAAAAAATGTCTACAAACTGCTGTGTGACTTTGTACAGAAAAACAAGCTAAAGAAAACACACAGAAACACGTTTAGTTTTAGCTGTTGACCCCAAAGGACACAAAAGTGGATACAGGCAATTGAGAGGGAGCGCAACGTGTCCTGAGAATAGCTTCACGCAACAAAAAAAATAGTATCTCTCAGGAACCGGTATCCAAGTCAAGGTATCGGTATTGAAACTTTTTGAACGATACCAAGCCCTACTAGCCACATCCCCTTTGACTGTAATGTACGCCTGAACTCCTCAGTACAGAGTCGAATGATATTATAATACTTATACGTCATCGACCCACAAACAGATATGTGTCTTGACCTTGACACCAATCTATCTCCAAAACCTGCAAGACATTAATACTTCTCCAGTTGCTAAAAGGGCTGGGTATCGCAACAACATTTTTGATAACGATAACTAGAACCTCGATACCGATTCCTGAACGATACTTTTTTCAGATACCAATTTTATGAAATCCGTTAACATTAGATATTGTAAAAAAAAAAAATCATTTTCTCAGTTTGCTGACTTTACACTCATATTTTGAGTAGGTTAAAAAGCACAGGTAATCATCCTCAACAATCATTTAACAACATGTAGCCTATTCTTTACTTCCATGAGCTCATTGTTTCTGACGTAACTTAATGCATTGTTTAACAATGAAAAAACTGAGTGAAAATAATTTAAACGCTTTACACATTCGCCTCTAAAAAACGAATCGCTCTAAATTGTAATTTAGACGCATGCATTTTCTGTAAAGCTGCTTTGAAACGGTATGTACTACATATGTATTATAAAAATGCTATACAAATAAATGTGAACTGAATTAAAAATAGACTACAGGGAGACGGGATATATTCCTCGTGCTCAGCACGCATAAAGCTTGCCGCAAAGCACTGGCAAAAGAAAAAATGTGTCGGGGAAAAAATACAAGGTTGCCATCTCTCACGCATCTGGTGTGACACTCACGCTTTCAACACGGATCCCTCAACACGGATCAGTTTTCCCTTTGCAGAAAAACAGCCGCAAAGCATTACGTTTCCTCCCCAATGCTTCAAATAGGTAGGGTGTTCTTGGGATTCTTCTTCCTCCTAACATGAAGAGTTGAGTTTTTACCAAAAAGTTATATTTTGGTTTCATCTGACCATATGATATTCTCCCAATCCTCTTCTGGATCATCCATACGCTCTCTGGCAAACTTCAGACGGGCCTGGACATGTACTGGCTTAAGCAGGGGAACACACCTGGCACTGCAGGATTAGAGTCCCTCTCGATGTAGTGTGTTACTTATGGTAGCCTTTGTTACTTTGGTCCCAGCTCTCTGCAGGTCATACATCAGGTCCCTCCGTGTAGTTCTGGGATTTTTGCTCACTGTTGTTCTCATGATCATTTTGACCCCACGGGATGAGATCTTGCGTGGAGCCCCAGATCGCGGGAGATTATCAGTGGTTTTGTATGTCTTCCATTTTCTTACAGTTGCTCCCACAGTTGATTTTTTTCACACCAAGCTGCTTGTCTGTTGTAGATTCACTCTTCCCGGCCTGGTGCAGGTCTGCAATTTTCTTCCTGGTGTCCTTCGACAGCTCTTTGGTCTTGGTCATGGTTGAGTTTGGAGTGTGACTGTTTGAGGCTGTGGACAGGAGTCTTTTATACAGATAACGGGTTCAAACAGGTGCCAATAATACAGGTAATGAGTGGGGGACAGAAGAGCTTCTTAAAGAAGAAGTTACAGGTCTGTAAGAGACAGAAATCTTGCTGGTTTTTGGATGACTATATACTTATTTTTCACCATAATTTACAAATAAATTCTTTAAAAATCCTACAATGTGATTTCCTGGATTTCTTTTTCTCATTTTGTCTCTCATAGTTGAAGTGTACTAATGATGAAAATAACAGACCTCTATCATTATTCTAAGTAGGAGAACTTATACACACTTAAGTGGCTGACTAAATACTTTTTGGCCCCACTGTAACTACAGAAAACTTTTAGTTCCGGTCACGTTGTAGGTTACCAAGCTGGGGACTATTTTCAGGCGCTGCGTCTTATCATTGCGCATTAGGGGTGGGACGGATACCAGGTACCTCACGATTCAATTCTGTGGCGATATGTGGTCCACGATATGATAATATCACGATTCGCGATATCTACGATATTCAATATATTGGGAGAAATTTCATCAACGATATATCACGATATATGTGACTTATATATCTATAAATATAGATATATAAGGGCCCTATAAAATCTGTTTTATTTTTTGGGAATTAGTTTTTTTTTTAACCCTTGGCTGTTATTTTAGTCGTAAAAAGAGTGTGCTTTTAAAAGGTAATGATTCAAATGTATTAAAAAATACAAATAAATTAGGAATGACCTTAAATTTATTGAGGTAATATAGACATTTAAGTTACTCAGTAGCCTTTTCAGGACAAATACTGCATAATGCAACATACTGTAACACTGCACTCCCAAGTAACAACAAAATATGGTTATGAGCTTTAAATTGTCCAGTAATATAAATTATATAAGTTTAAATAAAGTCACACCCTGTTGCTCACGGAGTTCGCTTCGCTTTTGTCCAGTCCGGCACCTCATAGACAGACGCGGTGTGCACGTTGTGTGTGTGTGTGTGTGTGTGTGAGAGAGAGAGACGGAGGGAGAGCGAGACGGAGGGAGAGCGGGGAAATACAACTGAAAGAATACGCTGCGTGTTTTTAATAGTGTTAAAAACCGAAACGCAGTATGTGGCGGCGAATTAGTCAATGTGTGGGAAACACTGCATAAGTCACGTGCAAACTACTCGGCACTGACGGCTTATAGCGTTGAGTTTCTTAACTTTTAGCCGACGAAAGCAGAGCCGTGGAGAGCCGCTTCGCCATGTTTTCATTGTTTTGATTTCATCATTGTAGCTAAAATGACAGGTTGGTGGGTTTGTGTCGCCCAGATTTGCTTCCCCTGGTCTGTTTGCGCCACTTTACCCCTATTTACTCGAACAGCGCCCTCCGCAAACAGAATGGTAGATATTGGGTAGTGACAGTGACACTGACAACGGGTAAATTAATCATTTCATGTTGTAATAAAATATCGATATTGGGCGTTAGTGTATCGATTATTTATTGCAACAGAGAGCACAACAATATATTGCAATATCGATTTTTTTTCCCACCCCTATTGCGCATGCTGCACTCATGGTACGGCAGTAACGTTTTTTTATTACACAGGAAGGAAAGTATAGTTCCAGCCGTATCAGCCTAGAAAATAACAACTTTACATTTTCCGTCGGTCTTAGTGCACAATGTAACAACAGAAGTTATTCCTATTCAAGTTTTAAATAGGAAAATATCGAAACTCTTTGGTCATTTTCTTTTTGAGAAATGCTAATGATCTTGTCCACTTCACTGATGTATGCTAAGCTATGCTAAAAGTAGTAACGCCAGAACCGGAAATCGGCTGAATGGATTCAAAAACGGTAAAACTCAGTTTAACTCTGGGGAGTTGTTAAATGAGCCTATTTCCAAAAAAAGTCGAGTATCCCTATAAGTGCCTTATCAGTCTTGGCAGCAATTATCTTGTCGAAAATATTGCATCACATGCTTTTGGCATCGAGTCTGATACATAGTTAGGTACACGTCTGATCTTTTCCACATATTTTCTATCTGGACTGTAGGTGCGCTCACACACACACACACACTACAGCCTCACGTTCGACGAGCCACGTCTCTGGACAGCCGCGTAAACTAGTGTTTTCTCGCCACAGCCATTTCACTAACGTTGACAAGGGTAACCCCTTAGATATCGAAATTTGGTACCGAAAAACAAAATATGTTTCAATACTCTGCAATTTGGTCGGCACCTAAAAACTATCGAACTCGAATACCCAGCCCTAGTTGCTAATATTTCTTTAATGAAAAACTGTTGACGCAGAACGTGTTAAACTGTTGGTATCCATTTTTCTTGGTTACAGGTATGAGATACTAAAACATTGCTATGGTTATCACCAAACCTATAACTAGAATGAACCCTGCAACACGCAAAATGTTAATTTAGGACATTCTTTCCAGTATTTCAATATGGTTGTCAATCACAAACATTTTATGCAGATTTTAAACAAACTATTTTAAGGTACAGCCAATTGACTGTGGTTAATTCCTCGATAAAGGGCACAACAGTTCATAGATTGCAGGGTATGGAAGTACAACTTTCCGACTCTCAGCTACAACACCCAATTGAAAGGAGGTCAAAGGTTTAATTATTAATAATAAATGGTGACTCATTTGAGAGACAGTTTCGGACATACAGAACCTTACAGCCTTGAGCAAGAGTGCACTACATTACTTATTTCTTGAGTTTGAGAGTAAATCAATAACAATGCTGTGTCATGTGCTCTGAAAATAAAAATATAAAGGCTGAAGCATCCACACATCACCTGAGACTAAACGAGAGCAAAATATGGCAGGGTTTCCGCTCAGCGACTACAAAGGTTACAAGCGGTTGAGAGATGATTACTGCGGCCAGTGCTCCTGCTCCTCTGATGAGTGACAAGCGGTGGGCAGCAGCACAAATACCACACCTTTTGTTCTTCTTATCTGAGTCATGAATTTATATCATGACTTGGCAAGCAGCACGAATTATTCAACTGCTTCCCAGGCCAATAAACACCAAGCTGTCAGCTCTTATTTCGTCTCTCTTGCATAATGAAGTGATGTTCGCCCACACAGAAGTGGAGATGACCCAATTGGACAGGGTGTTTTCTTCTCGATTTGGCATACGTGTGGACAGATTCAGATGGAGTTTTAGACGGACACTTGAAGACAAAACTCGTAGAGTTAGCTAGTGCCTTATGGGATGACACTATCATCTAATAAACAACTACTTGATTATTTGAACAGTTGGGCCCAATGATTTCCACGGACTGAATCGTGGAATCCTGTCAAAAAAACGGAATTCATTGTATAACGCGGAATTTGTCAAATTTTTGATGAATAAATAAAAAGCAGGTCAGTACACTTAGTCAAAGAAGTATCTGTGACTATTAAACTGCAAAAATACTATTTATACGAATCCTGCATGTTCTGCGTGTCTCTGTGTGAATGAATGGTTTCATTTCCGCACACACACACAGAAGCACGCGTGAAATAAATGTTACTGTTGTACAGTAGAATTTAGATACACCACGAATTTAGATACTTCAAATACGATCCTTAGAATTTAGATACGATCAACGTAATAATAAATTATTATTAAAACTTTTACAAATAAATCAATCCTAGTTTCTCTTCCATGTTTTATTTTAACAGTAAAGCTCTGTTTTGCAGCACTTTTGACAGTCATTAATATGATTGAAAGAAAAATTTATGTTTTATGCCTTCATTTGATTGCCAGACAAACTTAAAAAAATAGAAATCACATAAAAAAACATAGAAATTAAAAAGAAAAATGTGATTACAATTTTATCAAAGCATTAAAATTGAATCCAGAAAACATAAAACAGGAAAACAAAACATATTTCATAGGGCCCTCAACAAGTCATTTTTATTAAACTTTTAACAAATTGTTGTGAAATTGTATAATTCAACTAATTAGAGATGCTTCTTGGGTACTAAGATTTAATTTAACCATTAAAACGGAGTCCAAAAAAACGAAAACAACGAATTTTGGGGAAAAAATAAAACGCATTTCATAATGCCCTAGAATAGTGTGGTCAAATTGGTTTCATTTTAACCCAACCAGCATTTATTTTAGCTTTAAAAACACCATGAAACCAAAACTGGAGCTCTGTGGCTTCTGTTAGCTTTCAGGTCATTCACATCAAGTTTTTGGTAGCATTCAAATCTCAACCTCAAAGTCTTTCTCCTCCAGGAAAATGGGGGAAAAATGTTATCTTGCAAGGAGAGACATACATATACACACACATTTCGAATGCTCTGTAGACTGAGAATGTCTCTCTCTCTAGCACACATGTAATCTCACATGACCCAGATCAATCATGTGGAGACAGAGCATCACTGCAGTCCAGGACGCAGCAGAGCCAACCCAGGCTCATTGAAGGTGCCAGACTGCCAGTTTCAAAACAATGGCTCTGAGTCCGCCTAAACGAGGTGGTCTCGGCCCGATTGGAATCGAACTAAGGAGTGGAATCATAATTCATAAAAGAAAATGTGTGATATAAAAAGCAGCAGTGTTTGGTAGTAGAAAACCATAGAGTGGCTCTTTATCTTAAAATGTTGTGCATTGCAAGAACGCTGCCTCAGCGAAGCCTTGTTTCCGCTCTAACTCCGGAATATCTAATTATATATAATTTGAAATATAATTAAATGTATAAAATCAGTAAGAGCGGGAATGACGGCTACATTTGTTTGCGTGTCGCAGATAAAGCCACAATAAGCTCACGGAGCGAACTTGCCAATCCATCGTGATGGATGATGCAGAGGAAACTGACCAAATGTATATCAAATATCATAATATACTAAGTAAAGAATAATTGACGACAGGCCGTTGAATTATTAGAAAAATAATGCACACCCGAGGTGGTAATGCGGTCACGACGCGAAGCGGAGTGCATTATTTTTCGGATAATTCAGACGGCCTGAAGTCAATTATTCCGCTTATACTACAGTTACCACACCTCAAAACATTGTTCAGATGATTCATATCAAGACGTTCGTCAAGTTTTTGACATTAAAGCGCTCTTGTATGTAGGACTAATTTCTTACGCATCTAATCCCATGTCTCCGTTGCTAATTGTTATATTAACTGGAATAATTACGAAAATCCGTGCAGCAGGACTATTAATTTATTTATATATTCAGTTTAATTTTCTATTTAGCCTATTATAGATAGGACTATACTTTATTTATTAAAATTAAACTGTATGTGTCAGTTGATTGTGAAGTTAGACATTGAATATTTCAGATCAAGCGCATGGGGCTGCATGTCTTTGTTATGAATTGAATCCTATTTTCCGTTAACTATGCGCAGTGATATGGAACTGTAATGCGGTTCAAACTTCTCAACCACGTTCTCAAAGTATCAGAATACTTTCCTTAAAGGGTTTGTTTACCCAAAAATGAAAATTAACTAATTAATTACTCACCCCCATGCTGTACCAACCCCGTAAGACCTTCGTTCATCTTCAGAACACAAATGAAGATATTTTTGATTTAATCTGAGAGCTGGATCACTCCTTCATAGGCTGCCTAAAGGCCTCATTATGCTTCTGCGTCAACTCTACGGCGTAGCTACGTCGTCACTGCTATGGCGTCGTGGCCGTTTTATGCTTCTGCGTGAGGTTGTGGTGCTTCGCGGTGCATTTCACCGCCAGAACGCTAGGGGGTGTGTGGTTCGCGAATGGTCCCGTGCGCCACGAGCGAAAGAGAGAGAATGTTGTTGCAGCTGTCAGCTGGAGCTAACAAGACGACACAAACTTTATCCCCACAGAATCAACACGGATGTCCAGGGTCCGTTCCACCAATAGACAGTAAAAGAAAGGTTTCACCCGAGCTGCCATAACGATAGCTTTTCTGAATGACTTGAAGTCTTTTTTTCAGTATCCAACTGTGCTATGGCAGGATAATGTGTCCCGTGGCAGACTTGGTTAGTATATTATCAATGATGTAAGTTAACCGTGAACATTGTATTGAAAATAAACAACTAACTGTGTTTCAAAACAAACGTTGATTTATTGATTGATTGAAGTTTATTGTGAGCAAAAAAGAAAGAAAGGATAACAGTTATAGACATATATTATCAATGAAATAAAAAACAACAGTTTATTTAGGTTTAATTCTTTATTTACTTTCTTTTAAGAGTATTATAATTATCAGTACGAGGGTGCAAATGTTAAAAAGGAAACCGGAAAAGCTACACTCCTGAATTGATGTATAATCTGACCAATCAAAGCCCTTGCTGTCTGCGTCGCCTCGACGCGCAGTTACAAATTTTTGGAGGTGCACGTCGAGCTACGGCGGAGGGGTCGGAGAGGGGTTCGCGTCGACGGATAGGGGTCTGCGGGGTACGCCGTCGATTCGACGCAGAAGCATAAAACAGGCTTAAGGGACTGGCTCTTGACTAGAGCAGTGTTTCAATTCAAATTTCAAGAATCGATTCGATTCCGATTCTCAAGATCTTGAATCGATTATCATTATTCGATTTCGATCCTGATTCGATTCGAATCCGATTTTCGAGATTTAGATCATTGTTTCTGAAAAAAGATTTTTTTTCCAGCTGTTACCTGAATGACAGGACTGTGGTTATGCAACAACTATTGATACTAGACATTCAACTGCAAATTAATGTAGTATTGATTGTAAAGAACAACCCCCCTTCCATGTTGATACAACTGCTTTCACAAACGTGCACTGGTGTAGACGACAGAGGACGCAGAGGTATAGGCTATATCAGCAGGAGGATTGTGAGTAACCGGAACCGTGATATTCACGTTTTTTATAAGGCTATACCCTTCTTGTTTTGAACTTCATGCATGTGTATTGAATGTTAGACAAGTTCATAATGATAACAAGACTGTTTATCGTGGTGATGTGTAGCCTACAGAGGCTCCGCAAAGAGTGAATGAGAGAGAGCGGCAGAGCGCGTGCGATTACCTGCGTCTGAAGTCATTCGTGGAAAGGTTGCCGTGTCAAAGGAAAGCGAAATAGTTGTTGTATCATCCTTTTAACATTCATGTTACGGATATTTATCATAAACGCGCGTCAGTAGCAGCGCTGGTCAGCATCCCACAGCGCGAGGAAGCCGCGGGAAATAAAATCAGCGAGTCACGCATTGAATCAATGCCATATGCTTCAGCTTCAGCTTCAGCGTTGCCCACGTGACGCGCTGCTCAGCTGAGCCTTGACAAGTGGAACTCAAAGTTAAAAATAATTAACACCTTGAAGTTGTTTCATTACATCTATTTTAATGAATCTGCTTTTTGAACGTGTTCATTGAATGAACGGTTTAATGACTCAAAGTCCGTTGTCATAACAATGTGCGCGCTGAGTGAAAGCTTTTAATGCGCACAAAGGAATCTCCCGGTTCGCGCCAAGTTAAAGTTCACGGGGAAAATGTAGGCCTATTAATAAATCGATTCTCTGAGTTACGGATCGATCTTTCGAAATTAATATGAAAATCGATTCAGAATTGGTGAATCGATTTTTTCAACACAGCACTACTCTTGACGACCCATAAAGTCATTAAAGAACATTTAAATATTCCATGTGCCTACAGGGGCTCAATTATAAGTTTATCAAGCATCGAAACTACTTTTTGTGCAAATAAAAACATAAATAACAACTTTATTTCGACTATTCCATTACTTCCTTATGGGCCTTTAGACGAGAGTTGAAGAGATTTCCAGAACGCATGCGCGAGAACTGAGATGAGGACGTTCTTCTTGGACTACTTCTTGTTACCGGCGTAGTATATTCATAGTATATATTTTTTCCAACTATGGAAGTCAATGGGACCAGAAACTGTTACTGATATTCTTCTAAATATCAGAAAATTCGGCTGATTGAATTAGAAAACGGTAAAACTCAACTGTTTAACTCTGAGGGAGTTGTAAAATGAGCCTATTTCCAAAAAAAGTGGAGTATCCCTTTAAGTTCCCTATGAAGAGCCAAACCTCAACTTAGAAAATTCTTACTTTATTCCCGTTTATTCCCATTGAAAATTCCCAGAATTTTGCAACCCTACTTACATATGATGATGATCTGGAATTAACAGTGTGTGTTTGGAAAGGAATGACACACAGGTCAACACTCAATGGCTGACTGTCAGTGCGCCAAAAAAAGTGCTGTGTGGGTGAACTTCAGCATGCTAAAATACAAATATTTGCAAGATTATAAAGATTACAAATCTAAATACAATCTCTGCCATAACATCCCTGCTAAAAACATCAAAGCACAACTTTTGTAATAAATTCACTACCTTCGACAATTAACCTAGCTTAGCTTACACCAATTTACCCTATTTATTTGTCGACTATATATTAATTTTTTCATATATTGGTAAGAAACACATCTGATGGTCATCTCATGCACTTTATCCTAAACCAGCCTGATTAAAAATTGTCCTTAAGACAGACTCTTCAACTTTTCATTCCAACCCACTGAGCCTTTGATTTAGAAAACGTGTAATCCGCACTCAACTGTGTGTAAAGGATTTCCTTTCACTAAAATGACTGGTTTAAGCACTGCTGCTAGATTGCTCATAGTGTTATTGAACAATAATGACAGTATGACACTACAACTGCCCAACTGAAAATAAACAATGATGATGAAGTCACATTTTGTGTGTGTAAGATATAATCTTTTTTGACAACACCTCTGGAAGTGCGAGAACAGGGCGTTTCAAGACAGGCTTGGGCTTCCTGACTCTAAAGTCTGTTGCTGGGAATTTGTGTCAGAGGACCAGAGTTGAAACATTCAATCACAATACAAATAGCACTCCTTCCCAAATTAGCTCATCTGCATAGAAAAAAACAGATGTGAAGATGAAGCCACCGTGAGAAATGAAAGACTCTCACACTCCACACGGCACGACCAAAGGAAAACGGCTAACAAGACAAAGCTAAACACAAATACAGGCATAAGGAACATTTATCAGTGCATTGATCTGACAATGAAAATTCAATGCACTAATAACAAAATAAATTCAATAATCAATTATCCATCTTAGTTTGAAGAACGTAAGAGAAAGCACACCAATTTGTAACTTTGTCAGCCACTTCCAGTTACTTTTAGCTATCCAAAAACAGTCCATTATGGTGCTTGACAATGCAAACTAGTATTTATTATCATTACGGTTGGGTATCGTTTGAATTTGAACGATTCTGATTCTGATTCCTTGTTTCGATTCCGGTTCCTAACGATTCTCGATTCCGATTCTTTTTAGAGGCAGGGTCAAAAAAGTTTAGCTAACCTTGCTAACCAACGGTCTTTCTGAAGGAAATACTCCTTCTGTCACAAATACTCCTTTTGTCACAAATGTTGCATTTTGCCGAGATTTCGTTATTTTTAGAAAAGTGAAGCCACACTTTGGACCGCCGACCTAAGCTACTCATGTTCGACTTGGCGCGGTTATGCCAACACTTCCAGTAGACGCTTCTTCATTGGTGTTGTTCAGCGGTTTCTTCTTTCCGGTCGACGGACTGTGAATATCGAAACTAGGAATCGAAATTAACTTTTAAACGATTCCGGAAAAAGCGAAAAGTTAGTCCCGGTTCCAATCGATACCCAACCCTAATTATCATAAACACATTGATTTGTAGTGTAAATTGTTTTACTATTGCCTTCTAGCTGTTTACCTATAGCGACTCATGAATGGGACGAACGATATGGATAACACAATTATACAATCCAATGTCCAGAAACACAAGGCTATATAAAATTGAATCAATACTAAGTTCAAATTATAGATTTCTTGATGCACTACATCATTCAAAAGAATCATAATCAAATACAGAGTAAACATTTACACCCTAAGACTGCTGGTCAAGCCTGAACCATCAATACAAATATAATCACAAAACTAAAGCAGTGAAGAGACTCCATCTTATTAACTGCATTGTTGTTTACTGAGAGACAAATGGCCTTGAAAGTCGTCTTAAAAATAAAACTCATCACATGACGATGGTTCATTCAAACATGATTATAAAGTGCTTGTAATTCCCAAGTCAACTTTCTAAAAGACCTTCCAACCAAGTGAATGATTCACCACAGATACGAGCGTCATGCAGGCTTACTGTAACTCACACTACCTGTAATAAGGAAGTAGAGGCCTATCAATATTTTTCTGGTTTCTGGTATTGTGTTTTAAATTATGGCTGGCACTTATGGTTTGTGAATCATCCGCTCAAAAGGACAGAAATAAATTTCAAATAAGGTTGCAATGCAAATAGTCCTGAGTGAATGAGCTGTAAATGATCTGTCATGATGTGATTTTGCCGTCGGGTAAATAACGTAATGTTTGGTATTTCTATGTGACAAGAATATCTGACGACAAGCTCATTTCAGTCCGCTGTGTTCTGATAGAGCTTTAACAATATGGAAAAGACATTGTGATCTACTTTCCAGATTTAAATTAACATAATTAATTTGCTAGAATTAACTAAGAATCTCTTGTTTTTCTTTTCACTGCTATTCCTCTCAGCAGAGTTTACTGGAATGTTTCTAAAGAATTATATAATAAAATATCCATCAATGTCCTAGATAATGACCCAACACTTGTATGTAACATAATACATAGACTTACATACACTGTAATAAAAAAATTGTTGGTTTAACTTAAAAAAGCAAGCTGGTTACTTTAAAACTTTAAGCTCATTGAAAAAAAGTTAATACAATGAAGGAGATTGGTTTAATCTAGGGATGTGCACAAATATTGAAATTTTCAAAAATTCGATATGTAATTATTATTCGAAAAATAAAATACTATTCGAATTTTGAATACGTTGCTTTGCTGGCCGTAAATGCAGTGAGTCCATGATAAATCCTAGAACTAACTCGCAGTTACAATTAAATGCACTGGATGGCGCTGTGGAGTGTGTTAACAAGTTGTCTGTATTTGATCACATAATGTTGTCGTCTGCCTCGCGAAGTTTGGAATTAACGTTACTTGAAAAGGATTTTACTAAACGGAATTACTTTTGATCAAATTAATTAATTAACCTGAGTTATGATATCATTACCATGAGAAATGACATGAAATCCAAACAGTCGAGTGAGGAAAGACAGCTGTTCATCATTGCATCACAACTGCAGGTAAGGGCAGCTGGACCCCGCGTGATCAAAGATGTTAACTTATCTAATAGCAAAATGATTTTGAGACATACTTCCTTTATGTTTCGTTAAGGAGACCGGTTAATGAACAGAAAAGCAAAGTGCTGTTAGAAACACCGTTCTCTTTGTGTCTCTGAAACGTCTGTCAGCGCGGCGTCTTTCTCACTCGAGCATAAAGTGCTGGCGGCGCCTCTGCATGTAACGTTAGATATTATTGTTTTTCTCAACATAAACGTGATACAATATAAAGACAATAATCAATCATTTGCTGACTCTGTGTGTATAGGTGTACGTTCTGTCCGATATCTGACGCAATCTGCTTTATTAGGGGTTTTTTCCGCTCGCGCTGCTTGAGCGTGCTTTTAATAATGCTTTTTTATATATATTTTTTGTTTACACATAGGCCTACTGTTTAATGTTTTCAACTAAAAGAAAACTTTAATTACTATTTTAAGCTTGTTGTGTATTGCCTAATTGTAAGCTTGTCCAGAAATTGTGACAAAAACGTAAAAAAAACAACAAAACTTAAAACTAACGTCTTTTTCGTTAAACATAATTTAAATAAACGAATATTCGAATATTCGATTGTTATGAGCCCGAATATTCGAATGCAATATTTTTGAAAAATGCCCATCCCTAGTTTAATCAACAGAAACTCAAAATATTCTGTTATCTGAACCACATAAGTTATCTAAGTTGATTTGAAAAAATGTTTATTACAGTGTATATTACTACGATAATATTTAACAAGTCTGTAATATTGCTGTGGAAAAACTAATTTGAGCATTTGGATTTATTCATGGTCTGCTGAAAGTAATTTGTTAATAACTTTTATACTTTGTTTCCTTTTGATGTTCAGTGGTTAAGGGGTGATGAGACAAAAGTGACTATAACCAGTTTTTGCAAATGCCAGAGATTTCGACGAGTTTCTTATCGTATCTGATTGCTTGCAGTTTCTCCCATAATTCCTGCAAAGCATCATGGGAGGTAGAAAGGGGGATAACTCACCTAGTGAAACCACTAGACCCATTTAAGAGAACAAATTGAGTTTCTGTAGCTCATTCAGCAGAGCATGATGCTAACAATGCCAATGTCATGGGTTCATCTCTCAGGGAATTCATCAACAAACGAACTGAACTTCAATGCAGTGTATGTTCCTTCAGATAAAGGCGTCTGCCAAACGCAGACATGTAAATGTAAAGCATATCAGGCCCTTTTTTTTCACCACATCTGCTTGCAACCCTCACACACTGACATTACAGGGAGGTTTCATGGCAAATTGGTTTGGGAGGGCTGATTGTAGAGACCGACGTCACATTTTGACTGTGTTCAGTTTCAGTGCACACAACGTGAATGAACTACACCAGTTACCTGTCAGCTGTAGATAGATATTGATTGACAATATTCAATTCCCCATTCTAATCGGTAATGACTAGAGCCCGAACCGATAAAGGATTTTGAAGGCCGATACCGATACAAATATTTTTTGGTTTTAAAATCCGATATGCCGATATATCGGCCGATATTTTTTATTATTTTGTTTTTCGAAACGCACAACAAAACATTAACAGATTTTCCTAACATTAGTTATTTGTAGTTATTTATGAGTTTTAACTAAAATAATGTGATAATTTCATTTTAAAAAGAAACTTTTTTTATTTTATTGTCACAACAGAACAGACTGATGATAGTGGCATAAGCTAGCTTTGTGATTAGCTAGTCTATGATGAGTAATAATTTAGCAATGGATAGCGTCATACTGCAAAGTGTAAAACATACATTTTTAATATAACAGGCCAAGAAGAGATGATACGACTCATTGCTATAACTGTCACGTGCTATTAAAGCAATACTTCAGTCACTATGTCAAAAGTTAAAAGGACAGTCAGTCAACTACACTGTAACAACGTAACGTAATTATTACTAACTAATTCTGCGACTGATGGGGATGTTCTTTTAATTGTTATTCAAGCAATGTATGTCTCGTGACCAACTCAACGAGTGTTGCCAACAGAAACGGTGTAGAGTGCCCTCTGGTGGACAAACTATACAACTCCAACACTCATGACATGGTTCAAGCGTGTTTCGTCCGTTTTTATTTTTTTATTTTTGAAATATTCATTTATCTGCCATTATAACTGCCGATACCGATAATTTGGAAAATGCCTAATATCAGGCCGATAAAATCGGCATGCCGATATATCGGTCTGCAGCTCTAGTAATGACATGGTTTCTTAAATCTAAAATCTTTTGATCTGTGCTGTTTTCTGTTGATGAGTGAGCAAAACTTCACCAAACATTTGTAGCGCACCCGCCATCCAATGAATCGCAAAAGCTTTGTTACTTTTAACACAAAGCAAAGTCTCAACTTTAATATTCTGTCGATTTTATTATGAAATTCAAACAATAAATGTGCTTTTCAATACGACGTGACGCAGAAATCACTAGCACCTCAGTTCAAGCGGCAGCGCAGATCATCTCTTCCTCTTTACTACTAGTTTCTGCACCCCCAAACATGGATGAACATCAGAAGGTATGTTTATAGATATAGAAACTTATGGAAAATAATCCTGATTCCTGTCACATGCCATTATCGCTCAATCAGTGTTTTAGCAGGGGAAAGAGGTCAATAAAAATATCTAGATTCACCTCAAGAATGTGCATAAACTCACATAGAGAAAAAATCTCTAGAGAAGCACATTTAGCTAAATATATACATATTCATTCTATTTTTTTACTTAACCTGTAAGTGATGTCTTCATTATATAATGAATGCTTGAATAAATCATAAACTTGTCATGAAATCAAGTTAATGCCATTTGTTGTCTTTTAAATGTTTATAATTAAATATAAGTTTATAGAAAGAATTCTATTATTAAAAAGTTGATATAAAAACTAGCCTGGCGGAAGTAGGAAGTCTGACGTAGTCAGGCTATATAGAACTACTTTATGTCAAAATGTTTGTACAACTAGTTTTGCTATTTGAATGTAGTTTATCAAGTAAGTTTGATTAATTTATTGATTTATATATTTTTGGTTTTGGCCCAAGTGCATCCTGAATTTTCCGTTTTAACCCATAATTTTCATTTCAGTGCATCAGTGCATCTCTAATATATCAGGATGATTCAGAAGGCCAACACAAAGGTTTACAATCTGTTACACAATAGTACTGACTCATTAAAGTGCTCATATATCAAAAGCAGGAATCATTTATCATTTACATAAATGAGCATGATAAGTCATTAACGCACGAATCTCCAGTTCTAAGACAATGGCTGTTTTATATTAGCGCTGAATTACCAGTTTTGATTAACGGTGTGTTTACAGACAGGTCACCTGTCAACTCACCTAATGACACCATAACAGAAGACTAACATGGTTTGGGACATGTCCCATGATAGTACTGTGTTAGCATAGATTTAATAAGCACCATGCCACAACAAATGAGAAAGTAGCCTAACGTAATAGAAGCTAAATATCCCATACATTCTATTTTAGGCATATTTATAATATTATTAGTTTTTACAAAGGGCCTTTAGACATTAAACTATATAGCTGACATCTAAATTTTAGGATGGGTGTCGCCTAGCATCAACAATATTAATAAGCCTTGCTTTGGAGTACCATGTAACACCTTTAATAAATGATAACATGAGTGAAACATGATCAAACACACATTATGACGTGCTGGACATCTTACCTGCTTGTGTTTTTGACACTGGAGCAGCTTGTGTGAGTGTGGCAAATCCCAGTAAACACACACCTGCACGTAGAGCCTCCATCCTCACCACTGCAGCTAATCCACTAGCTCAACTACCAACAAACAGCTATTACATCTAAACAAATAACACGAAGGATGCCTGAATTGGCTCATCTATGTCTATGTACATCTATATTGTCATATCCGCCGTGTCAAAGACTCATGTTGTGCGATATTAGTCATATGTCGTGTTATGAGCGTTAGCTAACACGACAGTGCTATGATGTTCATCGAGCTAAGCTAATGCTAACCGCTACCGGCGTCTTATTTACGATTAATTCTCATCGTTTGAAACCGCTCGTTCGTTCACTACCTCTCTAGGACGATTAAATGCGATGATGTGTCTTTTTTCTGCATTGTAAGACTCCCGGGTAGGTGGAAAAATCAAAAGCGCAGTAAACACAGTGGTCAAGCATCACTTTTCCGCACGAGCGCCATGTCTCGTGACGTCGCGCGCCGCGTCACAAACACACGCCGCACGCGAGGGCGTTGGTGACAGAAACTGACAGCGTTCAGAATGATGAGATGACACACAGTCTGGCCATGTCATTGTCACTGAGATGAGATGAGCAAAAACTAAACAAACAAACAAAAATGGTGTCGACTATGAGTAACGCAAAACCAGTTTTAGGAAGAAACCGTGAAACTGTCATAGCATGCTGTAGGCTACTGAACAATTTCAGAAGGATTACTGATTTGTTTTAGCACATAAGCCTCTTATTCATCCATATCTGCAGAGGAGAGATAATAATTATTTGATTACAAATCCCATACTACTTTCCTAAACACTTTTTAACCCCCAATGCATTTCAAAATTGTCTTGATGAGATCACAACGCAATGACAAAAGGCTGATTTTGAAGTAATTTGATCAAATGTGAATGATGCTGATGAATGTAATAAGAGTCATTGGAATCATTATATATTTTGGAACTTTTTGATGAAGGTAGCCTAATTGAATCAATATCTTGATGTTTGGCCATAATGCACAGCAGACATCACTAAGCTCAAAACTATGAAAACCAATGCATTATAGAGTCAAATGTGAGGTCATGCAGAAGGACAATGAATGAATCTACAACAGAATGACTGATAAAGACCAGAATCGAAAGTGTTGCAGTGACCCAGCCAAAGTCCAGACTTTAGAGACCGTAAGAAAGCTATGCAGAAACAGACGCCCACAAACCTCAATGATCTGAAGCAGCGTTGTAAAGAAGACAAGACAAAATTCATTGTGGGAGACTGGTTATTACATACAGAAAATTATAATATAGGTTCTTTCTGTTATGGCGGCTCTACAAGCAGTTGAATCACAGGGTGTGCTTAGTTTGTCACACATGGCCACTCAGTTTTTGACATCTAAGAGTTCATCATATTATAAGAATATTAACTGAAAACGTCCTTGTTAGTCCAATAAAAGCTTTTAATGACACCAGCCTCAGCAAACGACTCGTTTTTCAAAGTGGGGAACTATGGCGTCAAAGAGGATAAAACACCACCCCCGCAGAAGAAGATCAACACCTACTTCAACACGGCCGGTTTAGCCCCACCCACCGATTCACGCATTACACGCATAGCTAAATGACATAGATGCCTACCTCGTGATGACAAACCGGATCAAGCTACCGAGCAATACAGAATATAGTGCAGTGCCTGGTTGTGGAAGACAGTCGCTGCATAAGCTTCCTCTGGATTCCAATAGGACTGCATGGATAAACTTTATTTTTAATGACGTTCCAGCTGATGAGGTAAAACATCGTCCGTCTGTTCGCTTCATTTCACTGAGGATTGTTTTGTAAACAAGACTGGATTTGCAGACCGATTAAGAGTTAAAGACGGTGCTGTGCCGTCTATATAGAATCTGACAGGAATTGTAAAACACACGGACTCTGGGTCAAACATGTATGGGCGAATCAGTTCCGGTCGCCATATTACAACATTGGACGTTTTCTAAACAATTTCCCCCAAGTGTACCGACGGGTGAGTCGGAAACTCATTATAATATGAGTTAAAACTGTTATCCACTCACAGCAGTGGGCGTTTCCTTCCAAGTCTTCAGTGCGAAATGCCCAAAAAAACCGAGCGTTTTTCAGCTAGGCTCAAAACTTGGGTACAGAATAGCCTATTGCTCATTCATTTTGATGTTTTTAAATGTAAAAACCAAGCGAACGTCATAAGTTCACCTCAGACAACAATATAATAACCTCAGATTGTATTTACCTCATATCAAGAGCTACTGACCAGGGGCCGTATTCACAAAATCTTAGTTCTTATAGTTCTTATATCTTAAATCTTATAATCTTATAGTTCTTAAAAATCTGAGTTCTTATAAGTTCTTAGGCCGTGTGGCCACCAAAGCGTTTTTTTGCCACGCGGCTGGCGTATGTTTTCAATTGTTTTCAAATGGGAGCGCCGCATTTTTTAAACGCCATGAGCGTACCGAGGCGCCGAGTGTCGGTGGGAGTTGAAAAATGTTCAACTTTTGATAAACCGCAGCGCTCATCACTGTCACTTTTTACCCAGCCGTCCAATCACAGTGGAGGAGGGGCGGGACTAATACCACACCGACCAGCTGTCACAACATTCAAACTGCTGCGGATATTCTGTATCATAGCAACGAAACGCCTCAATCGGAAAAACGCTGCGCTGCCAAAACGCTCTCAAGCGCCCAAAGCACGGCGTCTTCAGCAGAGCGTCTGGTGTTTTCAGCTGGATAAAAACGCTTTGGTGGACACACGGCCTTAGAGTTTTCTCTTAAACAGCTGAGACCAACTTTTACTAAGGAACAGAGAGAAGTCTTCAAGTCCCCCTGAAGTCAAAAATTGTATCCCTAAAAACTCATCTCTGATCACCAAAATTAGCCTAGATATCTAAATGTTTTTTCCTTGAAAAAAATGTTGTCATGCTTTAAAATATCTTGAATGTAACTACACCCTTGCCTCATTTAGTATACCCAGTTCTATGAATATGCAAATGAGCCCTGCCTCCACTCACTCACTCAGCTCAGAGATCCACTGGTTGACGATCACACGTTGATCTGATTGGTTACAAGGTCGTTTGTGACGTCAGAAACACCAGCGATTTCAAACCATGTTTTTGAGACTGTCTTTGGTTCACTGCAGTTTTAAGAAGAAAATACTCAGCAATGCTGTCGACTCATGAATTTACACATGGTGTGTCTTAAAGCATATTAAAAACACCACTATACGTGTTAAGGGAGGGGTTTCTGTCAGTGATTTGATCATAGAAATATTATGGAACGTGAAAATACTTCATAAGTCACACAGGTCGCAGCCATCTTGGATTCCGTATTGGAATTCTTGCTCGATGTCCTGCATGGTTGTCTGAAATCCGAGCGGGAAAATTAGAGGAAAGGGGGCGTGTTGGTAGCCTGGCAAACCAGACCTATCAAGATGTTCTATAAGATGTGAAACTCACAATAGAGAGCCTAAGTCCCTCCCCTTCCGGTCGACCACCATGGGACCTTATTTCGGAAAAATATTGTATGGTAGTCAATGGCGAGAGATAACAAATATTTTGATTTCGTTTAAATTGATCCCTGAATTACACATATGATGTTTGTCAATTTAAAAGATACATTTTAAAGTCAAGAAAGTCGCAGTTTGATGTAAAACTGTTGAGATATAAGACTGTGAAAATACGTAATTACAAAGACTACAAACCCCAAAGGCGCACATTTTCTCTCAATGAATGAAGCGAACTTTACTGAGGCTGTGTCATAGTTTCTATAGTCTTCCGTTATAATCGTACACGTTACCGTCATGAGTGTGTTGTTCCAGACTGCACACACACGCACAGCAGCGGATCTTGCTGTTGTTTCGCCTCCCGGGAGATGTAGTTCATTGAGCGATTTTTCACATAAAACTAAAAGTTACTCTTCTGTTTTATGACGAACTGCAACTTTCTTGGCTTTCATAATTATCTTTTAAATTGACAAACATCATATGTGTAATCCAGGACACAGTTCAGACGGAATAAAAAGATAAGTTATCTTCTCGCCATTGACTACCATGCATTATTTTTCCGAGATAAGGTCCCATGAACCAGAAGCGGAGGGGCGGGACTTAGGCTCTTTATTGGCATACCTCAATCCGGGGGCGGGATAAAAGGTTGTCTTTCAATATCCCTCTGCACGCCATCGGATAGCGCTAACCAACCAGAGTGATGATGGCTGTGGCTGAGTGAGTCCCATGCGTTTTCCCATGGTTTTCTCTCCAGCGGAGAAAGTTGATATATTAAACTTTTGCCTTATCCGGTCGTCAAAACTCTGAACACATCTTCCTTTTTAAGAGTGACTTAAGTTACGTTCTAACTCCAAGTCATCCGAAGTCGCGGCCAAAGCCGAATCGAAAGACCACTGTTCACCAGCTGCGTCTTGTTTGTTTTTAAGTAGCAGGGAAATCACCTATGGAAATCACGCGCAGAACCGTCACAACTCTGCCGTCATTGTGTTAAGCCCGCCCACTAACTCTATACACGATGTGATTGGCCGGACCAGAGTTTGGATTTTCCACTTCGAAAGTCAACGGAGAAGTTGCTAGACCACACTTTGCAGCAGAAATAATTTTTGCTGCCGCTATAGGTGCGTCTCAGATTTCTAGGCTAACGTGTTGGTGCATGTTCGAAGAAGTGCGAAGTGCGAAGTCTGATGTAGTCAGGACTCAGGCTATCATGTTACTATATTCAAAGATTTTAAAAGTAGGATAAAGTGTCAAATTAAATAAGTAAATATTCAGCTAATTGCTTTTGTTTAACTACATATAGGCCACACAGGCGACTCATCTGAGTTACCTCGATAGTTTTCTGCCTCCATCCGCCACCTCGACTCCTCACTCTTGGCCCAGCCGGGGTATGGCGGGAACTCTGGCTTTGGGCTGATGATTTGATCCCTCAATCCCCTCAGACACCAAATACGCTTATTTTACTCTATTCGAACTAGCGAAAACAACATGGGACATTATTTTTCTTTTTAAATAATTTATTTCTTAAAGATTTATGTTTGCCTTTTGTATTATATGATAGGACAGTGAGTAGACAGGCAGCGGAGCGGAAGAGAGAAAGGGGGAATGGGATGGGGAATGGTCCACGAGCCGGTGTTGTGCCGAATTTCGACTATTTTTGACCAAATTATTACCCCCCTTGTTGGAGTCAGTACCTGATTGCCTAATCCTAACCCCACCCCTAATCCTAACCCCTCCCCCACAATCCTAACCACACCCCTAATCATAACCCCTCCCCCACAACTAATCCTAAACCTATACAATACTAGGGGTGAAAATTAGGCAGGGGTCAGAATTCGGCACAACATCGGAATTGAACTCCGGCCGACAACAGCCAATACAATTAGGTCTGATGCACCCATTATTTTTAAGATATTTCTCCTAAATCGTCAAGTTAGGTGCTATACTTTTATCTGTAAGATGTGTGTGAATACGGCTCCAGATGATTCTTTAATTATGTCCTATTCAAAAGTGTGTACTTTCTTTTTCACATGATATCACTCTAGCAACTGACTTATGTGTCCTGTGCTCACCACTTTAATATTACTCGTTTTCACACAAATTGTTTTGTTCCTCCAATTTTTCTGTAAAATATATTACCACACACATATGCGCGCGTCTGGTTTTCCATATTTTTTGGGGGGACATTACATAGACATAATGATTTGTATAGACTCAATACATTTTGTATATACATTTGTATACAGATTTGTATATACAAAAATACAACCCTTACAGAAAACTGCATTTAACACTGTAAAAAAAAAATTCATTATTTGTAATCACCACATTTTTTCTTTTGTCAAATCAACTTAATTTATGTAGTTCAGATAACATACTATTTTGAGTTTCTGATGATTAAATCAATCTCCTTCATTGTATTAACTCAATTTTTCCATTTCATTGAACTTAAAGTTTAAGGCAACCAGGTTACTTCATTTTTATGTTAAATCAACAATATGTTTTTACAGTCTACATTTAAAAAAACACAATTTAATATAGTTTATGAGCCATTTTCCTCATAGTGACCAAAAAATGTCCCAACAGGTCCCAACACACAAACACACATACACACAAATGCGTATAGATTTTCCAAAAAAAAAGTAATCACTGTAAACCCGAATAAGTTGGCAAAACTAAAAAAAATAGGCAATCAGTTACTTCAAATTTTGTAATTCAAAGTTTAAGTAAGCAGAACATTATATAAAACTTAATTTTAGAAATTACTCTCCCTTTGAGTGTCCTTGCAAAGCATACTGGGAAATAGAAATCCCAGCTCAGTTTCAGTTAAATTTATGTTAGTTGAAATTAAAAAAATCAAGTAACTAAAACAAAAAATAGCAATACTCATAAAAGTTACTTTGATTGAACTAATTTGTTTAATTCAAGTTGGCTCAACTCAAACCAATTAATTATTTAGTCTTAGGATTTGGGACTTTTCTGGGTGCTTAACTTGAAATAATTAAAATAATTAAAGACACACAAAGGAAAAACCTCTGAATTATAATATAAGTCTACCATTGGGTATCGTTAAAGCTATGAAATAAGAAAATAATATACACTTACTTCACATTTCAATTGCTGCAAAAGCTTTTGTACAATCAAAGTGATGTTTATATAGTTTATTAAAGCAATGCAGTTTTATTGTGAAAAGTTCTTTATATCCAACCAGTTTGTATATTTCACTGTCATCAGGTGACATCGTTGATGACAGAAACTGATGTTAAAAGTTAAAGGGATTGGAAAATACTTTTATCATTACATGTAGTGTTAAATGTGTAAAAAATGTCTCACAGGAACAAATATTAGTATTTGAAAATCATTCTGAATATTTATTTTCCAAATATAGGTAGGAAGTCCACCTCAGCTCATCATCATTAACCTTTCTACGCTGATTCTATGTTTTATTTCTATATGTTATTTGGTGTCACAACTAAGCATCCTTCACAAGTAGAACAAAGTCAAACCACGTCCCATTACAGGTCTCAGTAGTAAACCAGAGCCAATGACCTCCGAGTCCTTCACGATCATATGCAACAACAACAAAAAAACGCATTTCAAGCCAATAGCGATCAGAAACGATGTGTTTGGACCAGCTAATGAGGAGGGAGGTGTTTTGTGGCGAGGAAGGCCTCCGTGGGTTTAAGGGCACGAGTGTCTCGCTCTCTGTGCACTTTCAGGTCCCAGAACTGCAAAGAGACTCTCCGCATCTTCATCTTTCCAAAGGATACAGCCGAGGAGTCATCATCACCTCTACACCCGATCCGAAGGTTTAGTCATGCCTGCTTCTTCACATTCATTTATACCGGCACATTGAACTTGTTAATGCAATTTCTCATTGCATTGCATCCTTGCATTTCCCAAGGTCAGTTCGGAGATTTATTGCATCCTCACATTTTCCAAGATCATTTCAGAGATTTATGTGAGTGTTGTTCATGCATGCATTCAAACTTCCACGTATGATGATTCCAACATGCATGATTCAGTATTTCACTGGTTCTGTCTTTGTAATATTTGTAGAAATCTTTGGGGAAGAATCATGGCACTTGCAGGAATCCTGAAACAAGACAACATTGCTGCGGCTACTCCAGGCTTGTCAAGGTGAGACACACACACACACACACACACACACACACAGGTGCATTGGGAATGGGTAGATCCAGGTATCCAGGCAGCCGGAGACTGGGGAGCAGTTGCCATCAGAATCCCAGTGTGTTTGTGCCAAGTATCCAAGATCATACACACTCACACCAGCCATACACATCTCAAATACGCTACCGTAATTTTCTTAAATATGGGACACAGAAGCATGTTGGCAATATATATAATCTAACATAATTTGTTTTTTTATCACATTTGCATTTTTTTTAACTTATAAATTAACATTTAAACTAAGGCTGTAAAACGATTAATTGCGATTAATCGCATCCAAAATAAAAGTTTGTGTTTACATAATATATGTGAGTGCACTGTGTAATTATTTTGTAGATATAAATACCCACACATGCATGTATATATTTAAGAAATATTTGCATGTATATACTTTATATATATTTATACATAATTAATATTATATATAAATTTAAATATTTGATTTATTGATAACACATTTTTCTTATATACACATGCATGTGTGGGTATTTATATATAAATTAATTATACACACTACACACACATATATTATGTAAACACAAACTTTTATTTTGGATGCGATTAATCGTGATTAATTGTTGCCCAGCCCTAATATAAACCCTAATATAAATACACACATGTTTTATTTAAGAAAAATATATTCTTTGCATATACACTATTTATATATAATATAAATGATATATATAAATCTATATACAGTACATGAAAATATTTCTTTAATATATAGTACATGCATGTGTGGGTATTTCTATATATAAAATGATTATACACACTACACACACATATATTATGTAAACACAAACTTTTATTTTGGATGCGATTAATCGTGATTAATTGTTGCCCAGCCCTAATATAAACCCTAATATAAATACACACGTTTTATTTAAGAAAAAAAATATTCTTTGCATATACACTATTTATATATAATATATTACTTATATATATATAATATAACTATTATATACATATATTATAATTATATAATTATATATATATAACTATATATATATATATATATATATATATATATATATTATGTAAACACAAACTTTTATTTTAGATGTCGATTAATCGTGATTTAATTTAAAACAAAAAAAGTATTATAAATTATAATACAACTGTATTGGCAGTTAATGCAACTATTTTAACCTAAAATGGTTACATCTAAATTAACTCGCCTATGGTTTTAAGGACTAAAGTAAAAGAGAATAGTCGAGACCACGCCACAGGCATAACTGACGTTGCCAGCCAATCAGAATCCATCCTGCTATGACGAGCTCGAGCATTTAAAGACGCAGGCAGCAAAACTGCACAGAACGTTTAGAATAAACATAATTAGATCATTCACACCAAGCCTGTTTGAACGATAGTTCTAAAAATCGTTTTAAATATAATAGAATAATTAGAGTCCACACACAGTAACGAATTCATTCACTTTCTGAACGATTTTTTTAAAGGGATACTCCACTTTTTTTGGAAATAGGCTCATTTTACAACTTCCCCAGAGTTAAACAGTTGAGTTTTACCGTTTTCAAAATCCATTCAGCCGATTTTCTGATATTAGAAAAATATCAGTAACCAGACAGTTTCTGGTCTCATTGACTTCCATAGTATATTATTTTTCCTACTATGGAAGTCAATAGAGCCAAAATGTCTGGTTACTGATATGAAACCAGATATAGTTATCTTTATGTATCATTATTTGTATGATCAGGGGTCACTGAATCAACCCTAACAGAATCATTTACACCAACAAAATTAATATAATGTAGAAACAGCACTTGCCACATTTTACAGTATATCATGGCTGTGGAAAAAGCAAGGATCAAATTAGTTAAAATGTATGAGATTAAAACACATGTAATTCATGGATTATAAATATATAAGCCAATAGCTAAACCTGATTATTTCATTCATATGAATAAGTTTATGATCAAACTTTGTTATACATGTTTATATGAATTTCAAATACATCCATCTAAAATGTAGGGCTTAATATTTAATATATCATATTTTTCTCTTTCAGCCCCAGGAACGTTCCAATACAAGTCGTTCTTTGAACAGGTGGGTCTGATGGGTAAGGCCTCCTCCGAGGGGAGAAGGTGTTCAAGGCCCTGGACCAGGACAAGAGTGGATTCATCGAAAAGAGGAGCTGAAGTAAAGTGTTTGTATTGTGAGGCACATTGTGTGACGGCACAACACGAAGCCCTCTCTGACCATGATGTTCTTTGCTTGGGGTCTCCAGACGCTTCCTCCAGAACTTCTCCGCTGGGGCAAGAGAGCTCACGGAGGCGGAGACCAACGCCCTCCTGGCGGCTGGGACAGCGATGGAGACGGCAAAATCGGGATGGAAGGTATAAAGGCAAACCACAGGTTGGGACCGAGCCCACGGGGAGCCGTACTCCTATAGAAACCAGGGCTCCTCTTTCACTGTCTGGCTCCTCGGCTATAGCCTGGGGAGTTAATCAGCTCGACACATGAGAATCACACACACACACATGTACTGATTATCCTGAAAGACTGGGAATTCGCTTTCTCCCACGGCAATGTCTTTCCGGCAGGGTGTTGGATAAGGATTAGATTTGCATGTGAGAAACATCCACACTTTAGGCTATAATATAATGTGACACCCGGCAGATCCGGGCCACATCTGGTACATGTGGGCCGGATTTGGGCTGATGCTGTGTTGCTTTAGCTGATTGGACAGGTCACTGATTTCTCTCTCTTTCCCCTCAGAGTTCTGCAGTCTGCTGAACTGAGAACAGGACGATTGTCTGGACTGACTTGAACTTCATTTTAAAATTCTCTCTTCTTTATTTGCATGTTATCTGTGATTTGTTCTTGCGTTTTAAGTTGCTAATTAAGTTGCTTATGAGTTGCTAATTAAAATACACTCTAAAAAATGCTGGGTTGCTTAAACCCAAAGTTGGGTCGAATATGGACAAACCCAACTATTGGGATACATTATTTAAATATAAGACTTAACCCAATGGTTGGGTTTGTCCATATTTGACCCAAGTTTGGGTTTAAACTACCCAGCATTTTTTAGAGTGTAGGTTTAGTAAGTCTTTGTAGAAAATGTGCAAATCATGTTTGGGAATACAATTGAATAAAAACTTGCTTCTGTAACGATAGTGGTCGTAGGAAATGAAACTGCTCAATAAAGTGAAGTTCTCAAGTACGGGAATTCTTTGTTTCATGTGATCTTTTTATACCTTTCATGTTTATGAAACAGATGACAACAATCCAAATATCATACTAACAAAGCCGTAAATATATATATATATATTATACCACGGGCTGTTTAAATACTCGATTCTGATTGGCTGGAAGGTGTGCAGGTAAAACCGTTTAATGCACAGGTAGTTCCAGTCAGTTTGGTTACAGTTCGAAATGAATCCGCTACTATAAACCATAGACTGTAAAAACAAAACATTGGTAACCATAGTAACAGTTACGCTTGCAAACAGAGTGAGAGACACATATGAAAAAAACAACAGCATTTATTTAGGTAGGCTAAATGGATGATTTTTGCATTTCAAGTGCTAGAACTAACGAGCCGTAACTTAAGAAAATAACCGTCATTTTTACCCGTCTGTTAAAAAATTACACTGTAAACATCAGTTATAACTTAAACTTCTTTTTAACTTGGCAAATAACCGAGGTATAAGCGGGATAATCCACGGATAGCCATTAAAGAATTTTAATGCACGACGTATAGGCAACCACCCTCCGCTTCGCTATACGTCGTGCATTAAAATCCTTTAATGCATGGCTAGCCGTAATGGATTATCCCTATATATATATATATATATATATATATATATATATATATATATATATATGATACAATAAAATATTAAATAAAATGCAATAAGATAAGATAAAAAATGACAAAATAAAAAAATAAAATATGAAAAGATATAAGATTAGATAAAATAGATAAGAAAAGATATAAATATATAAGATGTAATATATAAAATAAGACAAAAATAAAATAATTTAAATAAGATATTACTCAATTAAAAATAATAAAGTTCTTCTTAAAATAAGATAATAAAATGCAATAAGATTAAATAAAAAATACAATTAAATAATTAATAAAACCTGATGTGATATAACCTGACCAAATAAAATAAATAAATAAATAAAATACAATAAGAAGACATATATAAGATAAAATAATAACAAGATTAGATATGAAATAAAATAAATTAAATATGATGATATAAGATAAAAAATTTAAAAACAAGATAATATAAAATATAAGATATAAATAAAATAAGATATAAGATAACATAATATAAAAAATAAATTATGATAAGATCAAATAAATTAACTTAAGATAACTGAAATAAAAAATGACATTTTATTAAAATAAAAATATGATGATATAGACAAATTAAAAATTATATATATATATATATATATATATATATATATATATATATATATATATATATATATATATATATATATATATATATATGATACAATGTAATAAAAAATAAAAAATAAAATAAAAAACAATAAGATAAAATAAAAAATAAGTTATGACAAAATAGAAAATAATATATGAAAAGATATAAGATTAGATAAAATAAGATAAGAAAATATATTAATTTAAATAAAATATAGCCTATAATAAGATGTAATATAAAAAATAAAACAAAAAATAAAATAATTTAAAATAAGATATTACACGATATAAAAATAAGTTCTTCTTAAAATAAGATAATAAAATGTTAAGAGGAAATAACAATATATATTATTATAAAAATAATATTTTATATTATTTAAAATACAATTAAATAATAAAATACGATATGATATAGCCTAACCAAATAAATAAATAAATAAAAAATAAAATACGATAAGAAGACAAATAAGATAAAATAATAACAAGATTAGATAAGAAATAAAATTAAATATGATGATATAAGATAAAATATATAAAACAAGATAAAATAAAATATAAGATTTATAAGAAGATAAGATAAGAAATAAGATATAAGATAACATATAAAATAAAAAAATAAAAATGACTGTAAGATAAAATAAATTACGATAAAATATATGATATTATAAAAGAAGATTAAAAAAAATTTCAATAAAAAAACAAAATAAAAAAATAATGAAATAAGACAAAATAAAAATATAAGTAATCCAACAAGATCAATATATATATATATATATATATATATATATATATATATATATATATATATATATATATATATATATATATATATATATATATATATATATATATATATATATATATATATATATATATATATATATATATATATATATATAATGATGAAGATATAAGATCAAATGAAGAGATAAGTCAGGCTATATGTAAAATATCATAAGAATAAAATAAATAAAAATGAATTAGTAAAGATGAGCAATGACTCGATGTGTGTTTAACATTGTAAGGAAGGTTTCATGTTGCACAGTCTGTAAGAAGATTTCGATATGAACACTGAAACAAATCATATCTCAATGTGACATCTTAGCCAGAAGTTTCTACCTGGAAGAGAAACACGACACCCTCAATCAAACAATCGGGGACGAATTGAAAGCAATCAGATATCTGTCTCCCCGAATCATAAAAGCTGAGATGATGAAGCATGCAGTGAAAGGGACTTCAGCTCAGCCCTCCTGAGGGAGGGCCTCATGATCTATAGGGTCCTAAACGCCGTTTGTGAAAACTAAAAATAGTCCGACTCGACTTACTGGACACATTTTTCGATACTATTCCAAACCTAGAGCTATCCGTTACTGAGCAGCGAATTCCTGTAAATGGTGAGGCTGAGGGATATATAAGCCCCGAGCCGCGGAAGAGCCGCTCACACCTCGACTAACTCCTTCGCTTTTTCACTCGCCTTGAGACGAGCGCAAGGTGAGTGCACGTGGACACACATTCATGCTCCTCGGCAGAACATCACCACAGCTCATGGACAGGGCACTAGATGGTGATGATGATGGGAATATGCTGCACTGGGAACGGGAGAGCATCATGTGTGCTCATGGATGCGGGCGATAAGACATTGGAGAGTAAATGTAAACTCTGAGGATAACTAGAGGGGGTGTGATTTGTGAATATACTGTCAGTTTGAAACCAGGCCGGTTCATCATGTAGAATTGAGTTTCTCTAAACTTTTGAACTCATGTGTGAATCTTTCTCACTCAGTCTCCTGTTTTGCAGCTTTACTCAGAAGCAGAGAATGGCCGTCGCCAGTATGCTCGCCGCAGCCGATGTGGATGCTGCCATCGCCGCACTGCCAGGGTAAGGCATCACGCGCTCCTCTCGGGTTACGGAGATCCCACATCTGGGAAAACACTAGATTTATAAGACATCAGAAGCTCATGTGCATTCACATATAAAATGGGACGAGCCAAACGAGCCAGTTTTCTGGCTGGATTATATTTCTCTGACGACCGAGAGTGAACTGTGAAGTCAACAAGAATCGAATCTGAAGATTTGATGAGTCACATGATGAAGTCCAAAACAAACAAATGATGTTGAAGAGGCATAATGTAATTCATAGATAATATATACCAGATATAACACAAAAGAAAGTGATTTATAGCAACTGAATTTCTTATTATCTTCCTAAATGCTTAAATTAGTTATATAGTGTATTTTAATTATATATATAGGCTATACAGAAGTTGAATTTCTTTTTTTTAATCTGAAAATTTGATATAGGCTACATGAAAAAAATATAGTCACATGAAATCTATACAAATGAGGTAGAAGAGGCATAATTTTACAATATATATATATGTATATATATATATATATATATATATATATATATATATATATATATATATATATATATATAACACAAAAGAAAGTGATTTAAAGCAACCATATTAGGCCTACTTATTATTATATTATATCATAGTTTTATCTGCCTAAATGCTTAAATTAGTTGTATAGAAGTTGAATTTCTTTTTTTAATCTGAAAATTTGATATACATGAAAAATATAGTCACATGAAATCTAAAACAAATGAGGTTGAAGAGGCATAATGTAACTCACATGTAACTCACACACATAGACACACACACACACACACACACATATATATATATATATATATATATATATATATATATATATATATATATATATATATATATATACATACATACATATATATCGGATATAACACAAATAAAAGTGATTTTAAAGCAACTATATTAGGCCTACTTATTATTATATAGTTTTATCTGCCTAAATGCTTAAATTAGTTGTATAGAAGTTGAATTTCTTTTTTTATTTCTAAATTTAATCTGAAAATTTGATATACATGAATACATATAGTCACAACAAATCCAAAATAAACAAATGATGTTGAAGAGGCATAATGTAATTCATATTATATCAGATATACCACATAAGAAAGTAATTTAAAGCAACTATATTACTTATAATTATATTATATCATAGTTTTATCTGCCTAAATGCTTTAATTAGTTGTGTAGAAGTTGAATTTTTTTAATCTGAAAATTTGATATACATGAATAAATATAGTCACATGAAATCTAAAACAAATGATGTTGAAGAGGCATAATGTAACTCATATATTATATACATATCAGATATAACACAAAAGAAAGTGATTTAAAGCAACTATATTAGGCCTACTTATTATTATATTATATCATAGTTTTATCTGCCTAAATGCTTAAATTAGTTGTGTAGAAGTTGAATTTCTTTTTTTTCAATTTCTAAATTTAATCTGAAAATTTTATATACATGAATAAATATAGTCACATGACATATAAAACATACAAATTATGTTGAAGAGGCATAATGTAATTCATATATTGGATATAACACAAAAGAAAGTGATTTATAGCAACTATATTTGTTATTATTATATCATAGTATTAGCTTCCTAAATGCTTTACTAATTATTAATTATTATATTATATCATAGTTTTATCTGCCTAAATGCTTAAATTAGTTGTATAGAAGTTGAATTTCTTGTTTTAATCTGAAAATTTGATATGAATAAATATAGTCACATCAAATCCAAAACAAACAAATGATGTTGAAGAGGCATAATGTAATTCACATATATATATATATATATATATATATATATATATATATATATATATATATATATATTGGATATAACACAAAAGAAAGTGATTTATAGCAATTATATTATTATGTAGGATATTTTTAAGCGGAAGGTTTGATAATGACAGACATAAATAAATCAATATTTGGGTTATTTATAAACATGAATATATATATTTATGCTTAAATGCTTAAAATGTGTTTTGTACAAGTTGAATTTCTTTTTCAAACTAAAATATTAATTAATATTCAAATTTTCATAAATATAATAAATTTTTTTCAGAAATGAATTGAACAGGATATTGAGGGAAAAAACTGTCAACAAGTGGCCAGCATACACACAGAAATACTTTTGGAATTTTTTTTGTACTTTTTTTCTACATAGCGTTTCTTATTTTTGATGACTTTTATTCTAAATGTATTTGATGACTGCCATTCTACGATGTGAAAAATAGTAATAATGAGAATTTTTTACATTTTTTATATTTTAAAAGTAATATATAGTGACTTCCTTCGAAGCTAACAAAATTATGTTCTAAGACTGTTTTGCAAACGTTCTCATTTACATATGAAAAGCGCTATTTCTCTGTTCATAACGTTAGAAGAACCTTGCGCAATGTTTGTCCTTTATGTAAACTGGGTTACTGTAAAATTAACATAACAACAGTTTGGTGAAATGATTCATGTCTCTCCACAGCTGCCAACTCCTTCAGACTACAAGTCCTTCTTCGCCAAGGTCGGGCTGTCAGCCAAGTCGGGCCAATGATGTCAAGAAAGCTTCTTTATCATTGACCAGGACAACAGTGGCTTCATTGAGGAGGAGGAGCTTAAGTGAGACTCGTAACACATTGTTTACATAGGACAAATGTCCAAACGCAAGTCAGTCGTGCGCTTCACAGAGGGCCTGTGCTCTTTCCTCAGGCTGTTCCTGCAGAACTTCAAGGCTGGCGCCAGGGCGCTGACCGACAAAGAGACCAAGACCTTCCTTGCTGCTGGTGACAAAGACGGTGACGGCATGCTCGGAGTCGACGGTAAATGAAAAAATCAAAAAAATCGTTTTTAGATCTATAAGAGTTGAACTCACGTTGAGATAGGAAGCTTAAGATCCTGTGTGCTTTACATTAAAGTTCGTAGCGGACTTAGTAGTGTAGTGGAGAAACCTTGGTTTGCCTACTATTTTCACTGGAAAGCAGCTAAAGTCAGCACGAAAAGCCAGTAAAAGTCGCTAGGTGACGTAATGCGCCAACTGTCGGCACGTTATAGCACCGTACATCACAGAGACGTCTATTTGATGAGTGTGCCCAGATAGCACAAGTCTATTTGATGTAATGTTTACATCTGGAAGACGTATTTTTTAGATTGTTTGCTCATCTGCAATACGTCTATTGGACGTTTCCTGTCAGATGTCAAATAGACGTTTAGAAGATGTCTTTAAGATGTAATGATTTAGAATGCATGTTAAGCTGACATCTTCTCAACGTCTACTTGACATCTGACAGGAAACGTCCATAGACGTATTGCAGATGAGCAAACACTCTTAGAAATACGTCTTCCAGATGTAAACATCACATCAAATAACTTGTGCTATCTGGTGTTTACATCTGGAAGACGTATTTTTTAGAGTGTTTGCTCATCTGCAGATACGTCTATAGGATGTTTCCTGTCAGATGTCAAATAGACGTTTAGGAGATGTCTTTAAGATGTAATGATTTAGAATGCATGCCCAGATAGCACAAGGCTGTCTGATCTCCTATTTACATCTGGAAGACGTATTTTAAAGAGTGTTTTGTTCATCTGCAAGACGTCTATAGGACGTTTCCTGTCAGATGTCAAATAGATGTTTAGAAGATGTCTCTAAGATGTAATGATTTAGAATGCACGTTAAACTGACATTTTCTAAACGTCTATTTGACATCTAACTGGAAACGTTCATACAGCGTATTGCAGATGAGCAAACACTCTTAAAATGCGTCCTTCCAGATGTAAACATCACATCAAATAGACTGTGCTCATCTGGGTGTTACATCTGGAAGGACGTATTTTTCAGGAGTGTATACTCATCTGCAATATCGTCTATAGGACCGTTTCCTACAGATGTCAAATAGACGTTTAGAAGATATCTCTTAAGATGTAATGATTTTAGAATGGACGTGTAAACTGACATCTTATAAACGTCTATTTGACATCTGACAGGAAACGTCTTATAGACGTCTTGCAGATGAGCAAACACTCTTTAAAAATCGTCTTTCCAGATGTTAAATAGGAGATCAGACAGCCTTGTGCTATCTGGGTGTTAAACTGACATCTTCATGTCTATGAGATGTTCGTAAACAGCAGATGCTTTCCAGATGGAAGTGATCTTTAACAGACATCTTGCAGACGTGCGTGTGCTATCTGGATCCATTCCCTCCCTGATCCGTGCTCTCATACTGTATTTTAATGCGATATATAGCGATATATCCAATAAAGCTGTGTTCTCTTTTGCATATTTTCTGTGAGACAATAGAACTGACCAGCAATCCCAAAAAGCTCGCTAGATTTGTCGCTTTTTTGAAAAAAAAAAAAAAAAAAAATCGCTAAAGGGGTGTAAAAAGTCACTAAATTGGCAACAAGGGTATGGCCGAATCTAATACTCAATATTTTATTCGTACGGTGTGAATAGTACGATTTTTAAGTAGTCTCCGCCCTAAAAGTAACCCGTCACCTGCGTTTAAACAAATCCTACATAATTAGCCACCAATTAAAGGTATAGTTCACCTAAAAATTAAATCCCTGTCATTCGTGTTGTTCCAAACCTGTGACTTTCTCTATTCTGTTGAACACAAAATAAATACTATGTTGGTAACCAGAGAGTTAATGGACTCCATTGACTTCCATAGTAGGAAAAACAAATACTATGGGAGTCAATGTGTCACCGGCTTGAGGGCGAGTACATGAGTTTTGGTGAACTATCCCTTTAAGCAAAATATAAAATAGTTAAAACTGAATTTCTGTAAGATTGCAGCGGTCAGGCCAATAGTTCAGATTTCACATTTATACTGCATGGCCTCAACATGAATAGAACAATTTAAAAAAAAGTAAATCTAATTGTAAAAATATTTTACAAATATAGTTGGTATAGTTATATATATATATATAAATTCATATGCAAATTATAAATAAAGAAATGACGTTTGAGAGGTATATTGAAACAAATTAATTATTTGTTCTTAGATATAACAATAAATAGTAATTTTGCAATTATATATTACATTATATTAAAAAAATTAAAGTAAATGACTAATTGTATATATATTTTAATATTAACCTCAATATACTTATTCAAATGCAAATGGATTTTTTTCTATACATCTGCCATGCATATATATTTACATTTTTCATTATAAAAGTTGCAATAACATTTCCACTAAAGCTATCAAGTTAAAAAGTTAAAATGTAAATTCCTAATTGTAGATTTAATAAAAATATTATTTTAATCATTATACTTTTTCCACAGATAAAAAAACGTTCAATAACATTTTAAACCCATTTTTATTGATGCTATCACGTCAACATTTTGAAATATGTAAATTTCTAATTGTAAATATTAAAAAAATTACTTATATATTTTTATATATATTTAATAAAAATGACTTCATATGCAAATAAAGAAATATATATTCATGATTATACATTTTCTGCACATATAAATGTTTTTAAGATAATTTTGCAATAACATTTTCATCATGGATGCTACTGAAACTATCACAATTCGTTCTTACAATTTCAATATATATATATGAAGATATATATTTATATTCATATGCAAATTTAAAATAAATAAATGACTTTAAGAGGTATATTGAAACAAATGAATTAATTAATTAATGTTAGACAAAGAATAGCTAAAAAGAATTCAAAACCAAACATCACAACACAAAAAGGCCTAATAATGTAAGCGTCAGTTCCAGCTATAGTTTAGCATGACGAGTGGCAGTGCAGTTTATCAACACTACAGCAGACCCTTGATGATATTTGGAAATGAAATTAATTCTTACTTGCACAATTGACTAATGGTAGTCTGATCTCTGTCTCATCTTTCTCTCATCTCACAGAGTTTGCTTCTCTTGTAAAGGCTTAAATTGTCATCTGACCAAGACCCTTCCATATTCGAGGAGCCAGAACTCATGACAGCTCACAACTTTCTCAGCTGAAACTTTTTTATATGATCTTATTTATGACTGACTTTGGACAGTTTACTCAGTTTCGAGTACATGTCTGGATAAGGGTATTTGTATGCGTAAGTTGGATGTTTTATTTCAAGCCCATTGGCCTGTGCAAATGTACAATCTTGAATGCACTTCTGGGAAGGAGTGGAAAACAGAGGAATAAATATAGTTTTGGTGTAACATGTCTTTGAAGCGAGCTTTTTTACGCATTCGCGCGTAATCGACGTTCCCGTTGTGTGCAGATGTCCTCCCGGGACAATCTCTACATGATAATGCACTCATGTGGTGCGTCCAAGTCAGGCCGGAAAGATCGTCATTCGCGAACTTCGCATGAACGCCACCACAAAGTCGTAAATACAAGTGGGAAGATCGGGACTTCCTTGTGGGAAGGCCCGATGTAGGGCCCTATAATTTCTGCGATCACGGAATAGAGAGCACACTCTTTTTACAACTAAAATAACAGTAAAGGGTAAAAAAAATGAATTCCCAAAAATTAAAACGGAAAAAACTGAACTTGCAAAAATTAAAACGGAAAAAGCGGAATTTGGGAAAAAATAAAATGGAATTTGGGAAAAAATAAAACGGATTTTATAGGGCCCTACCGAATGTATGACGAATTGGGGACGTGTCAGTGTGAAACATGTTGGAATACAAAAATATTTATAGTTATTATAGCAGTGAGCATTGTCATGCTTTTTTATTTACAACCAAATACGCTAATGCTGCCTTCACATGCTATTGGAATTATCGTAAATACGAGTTTCAGTGGTAAAACGACTACTATTTACGACAACAAAGCAATTGAATGTGACAAGTAATCACTTCAGAAGTGGGATTTAGGACATTTCCAATAGCATCTGATCCGGGCCACGTCTGGTACATGTGGAATCTACGCGTGTGCCGACACTATGGTAATGTCTGGGTGGCTAAACACGACTTCCCAACTCTGTGCGAACGAACTTCCCATGAGGACTTGAACGCACCAATAGCCATCGGATGTCCTGCAGGATGCACTTGGCACAAGGCTGGGCGAGGGAAGGCCCGGAGATTTGCTGAGATGCACTGGAAGGGATTTGCAAAGGATAGTTTTCGCATGCCCAATTAGAGTCCATGGCAGTGTCCCGAATGCTCAGAATAGCTCATCGAACACTCAGCCAAGCTCAGTCTTCCAGATCCCATTAAACGCCCCCCCCCCCCCCAATGGGCACGATTTCATCAGAGCAACTGGCAATGCTCATGTAATAATGTTCTCCTAACCACAATGGTGATCAAATCGTTGACATATTCGAACTTTAGAGCAGGGTTGTCCTCAAATCTGCTCCCTGCAGAGTATAGTTCAAACCAAGAGAGCTATTTAAAATCTTCAGAGTAACTAGACAACTGCAGAAAGGCGAGTTTGTTCATGGTTTGAGGTAAACTCTGCAGGACGGACTTTAGACACCCCTACTATAGACAATTTAGAAGATTACACCGTGTTTACATCGAACAAAAGCAAGTAAAATCCATTTTAATCATTGGCGTTGTAACGCGACGAATCACGACAAATTCCAGACGTTATTTTCCTGACGTAGGCTACTTCAAACGCTCGCGCTGCTTCTCGCACGAGGAACGAGTTCGGCCTGCGTCAGAAATGGAACGACGGTGTAACGCGGCCTTGAGTTCTAATGTAAAACAAAATCCAGATATTACAGTTCAGACTCAGTGTTGCCAAGTCCGCTTATTCTAAGCGACTTTGGGCTTGTTTTTCTGTAAAGTCGCTTGCAAATAATGGGAGTCGCGGGTCGCGTTTTTTTGGGCTTGTTTCTAAAGTGTAGTTGCTTATTTGGGCTTGCTCCCAGCTCGTTGCAAAGCAGATATTTTCTATGTTATTTAAACGTAGGAGTTTGTCTTGCCTGTTCCCTCTCTCCCTTTCCCCATTCATAGAGTTTTTTCCCACCCACATCCTGCTTCTAATTGGCTCTGACCCAGATGGCAACGAGTACTAGCCAATCAGAGGCAGAGCAGGGCAATTCGTTGTTTTTTTTTTTTTTTTTTCGTTTTTTTTTTTTCTGGTTAGTTAAACGTCAGTGAGTGATGTTAAAATGAAAATACTTGCGAGTCTGGACCATCGCGACTGATACTGACTACTAGACTGTAGGAGAGTTTTATATATATATATAATTATATGTTAGATATTTTAGATATAGATATTAATTTAATATCGTTTAACTGTTAAGCCTTTAACTGTCACTCCCCCTTTTTTCCATGAAAATCACTATTCAAATGGTTTTAATTCAAGAATGCTTTGGAATATAGACCTTTGGTCTTGTTTTAAAGAAGACATTTGCCAAATTATTTTTGAAGTGCAGTATTATGAAATTATGAAAGTGAAACAGAAAAAAGTTATAACTTTGAGTTTATGAAAATGAACAATGTAAAAATATAATTATTTCTATTTTATATAAAATATATATATTGCAAAATATATATTTTACTCTAAAATTGCAAGAAAATGTAAGCCAAAAATCTGAAGAAGTTCTAAATTTTAGGTTGACATCTCAAAATTAGCTCTCAGTCAGATTTTATTTGGGCACAGTACCAACACTAGATGGGCAGCCAAGCTTTATTACAGAAGAAAAATAAACTGTACCGTGTGCACAGTTTTACAAAACTGTCCACGTGGATGTAAATTGACATTCACAGTTTAAAACTTATCCGATCCGTCCCCAGAGATTGTAGTTTTTTTCTCGTCCCGAAACCTAGGGGGGCTCCGTAGAAAAAAACGCTTTTGCTGTCTATGAGAAAAAGTCGCTTGTTTTGGGCTTGTTTTCACCGGGTTGGTTGCTTATTTGTCTCGCGAGATCTGGCAACACAGTTCAGACTTCGACGGTGTGGAACAAGCAGAAGAGTTTCTGACCTGTGAAAGAGAGCCATCAGCGGGGATGAGCACTGCTGCTCTCTGCTGTTTGAACGCTGTATGCAACTGTCAGGGCGAATTAATAGTAACACACTTCATACTGTACAGTGTAGACCTTAAATAAAATAAATAACACTTTTTACCTCAGAATTTCACATTCAAATGAATGTTACTTGAAAGTTATTGTGAAATGTGCTTGCAATTTCTGAGGGAAAACTGTCTACACTAAATTTGTTTCTTCAGTGTATAAACTACATATTCAAGTCAATTCAATTTTGCCATATGTCAAACGGAGAAAAAGTAAGTCAAGATAACATAACGGACTAGTAAACCTAAAATGTTACATTTTCTTTTTGGTCTGTTTGCGTACAGAAGAAAACCAGGACAAATTCAGACAATGTGTTTAATGTGGCAAAATCCAACACAAGAATATGCACAACATGCAAACACGAACCACTTCACATGAAATACAAGCAAAATCCATACCCTGAACACAAACAGAAATGTCCCTCTGAAAAGCGTCCCGCGAGCTTCCCTTCATATACTCTTTCCACACCCCATGCGCAAGTGTCCATAGGAATATGTCAATGCACTATCAGCAGCGTGTATTATTAGCATGCAAGTATATGATGGACTTTTTTTTCAAACGCACCTTTTAAGCATCTTCATTTTTGAGGATAAATATAGTCCGGCGTGTCTGGTGGGCGCATGTCGAGCCGCCCCCTCGGCCAGCGGGTGTCTATTACATTATGATTCCTATTTGGAGTGGCTGATGGTATATAAGGGGAGATCAGGGGCCCGGAGACCACTGCAGTTCACAGCTCGGTCTTCTGAAACTACCTTCAGCGGCAAAAGACAAAAGAGGTGAGTTTGCAGTTTGTCTACGGAGAGAAAAAAGAGGACTGGTTCTTCCAGATTTGTTTTTGGAGCAGAAACGGAAAAGTTTGCATCCTAAATTTTCTCATCATCTCAATGGAATTGTTTGCAATGCTGGCTTTTTAAAAGAGGACCTCATGGACCATTTGGGATTTAACATCCTTCGTAACTCAAATCCACATGCTGCACACTTTCCCTTTTCGCTGGTTTTGTGGGATTTGCATGGGTTGAAAATCAAATCATGGCTTGAAATGTTATACATGTTCAGATATGTAGTAATAATAAGACTTAAACTGGACTAAACACACATGAGCTTTCGGGGCAGCTGTGTGACGACATGCGTTTCATGTTTTAATGTTGTTCTATGTGTCATTCAGCTAAAGATGGCATTCGGCCTGAAGGAAGCTGACATCACTGCAGCACTGGAGGCATGCAGAGGGTGAGAAAACGCGAGCCGCCAGATCTTCAACACATTAAACGCGTGTATTTACTGACCTCTTTCCCGTATTCACAGCTGCTGACTCCTTCAACCACAAGGCTTTCTTTGCCAAGGTCGGCATGTCAGCCAAGTCTGCCGATGAAGTCAAGAAGGCTTTTGAAATCATCGACCAGGACAAGAGTGGCTTCATTGAGGAGGAAGAACTCAAGTAAGAGCAGCTTCGAGCTCATAATGACATACTTGCATCTTGAATGTACTGATAAAGTGAACCTTGTGCTGGCAGACTGTTCCTGCAGAACTTCAAGGCTGGTGCCAGGGCACTGACTGACGCAGAGACCAAGACTTTCCTAAAGGCTGGAGACGCTGACGGTGACGGCAAGATCGGAATTGATGGTCAGTCATGGTCACACTTTCCCAATGCACCTCAGTGAATATCAAAATGCATAATGTTTGATTGACACATGCTTGTTTGTGTCTTTCCACAGAGTTCGCAGCCTTGGTTAAGGCATAAAATGGCCTCTGACCAACAACACCTTTAGCTCTGAAGGAACAACTTTGCCCAAGACCTCCCATTTTCATCCTACTATAAATAATTTTTATACTCATGATGCTTATGAGAAGTTTCCTCCTATGCAGCACACTGTCGAAAACGGTAACCAGTGAATGCAGCGGCGGTTGTGTCTCCTGTCTTAAATATGAATTTTGCTTACTGTAAAATCCGATGCACTTTTACGGGAACGGACGACAAGAAAAAGAATAAATATTCTTTTACAATATAGCCTAGACATCTTTTTCATTTCTTGTTGCAAATCTACTTTTCACTCTAGATATGGAGAACGTTTATATTAATCACATTTCCATGAAATAAAATCAAATAAATAGAAAAATACATATTTGCTTGGTTTTATCTATGGGATCACTGCCATAGACAATATGATTATTATTATTATCAAGGCTTGTTTATTATATTGCCGAGTGTGTTTGGTTGATCACATGCATTTTTATTGCAGACTCATACTTAAGAAAAGGTGACAAGCCAAATGTAACCTAACTTTTCTTCACTATATTACTATTAAATCCTAATCTAGTCATGACAAACTGTATATCATTGGAAAGGTCTAAGACTCCTAAATAGATATTTTAGCGCTGTTTTTTTTGTACAAATTAGGAATGAAGAGTAATATATGAATTTATGACAAGAGTGCGCCTCAAAAAAAATCGACGTCATTATAGGAGTTTCTGACCTCTGTCACAAAAAGTCGACGCACACACTTTTAATTGTTTTTTAGTGCTAAAAGTTCATAATAAAACATAATTAGTATTTGTCAATAAAAAAGATACAATTATATTTTAAAAAGTAAGGTAAGAAGTCCTCTAAAATGTATAATATATTATATATATATAAATATAATTTTTATTATTATTATTATATCACATATTTTAGTAGTTATCATAAATTAGGTATCATTTGAAAGCTTACAAACTCAGAATTCATCCTGTGAAAACTGTTTTGAAATTAGACGTTGCGTTACCATAGAAACGGTATTTTTTATTAGGCCCCTCCCCTTTTGGGCATCATCTTTCATAATTTATTATGAAAATCTTTTCTAATCTTGACAAAACACATATTGTCAGAAAGGTCTGAGTCTCAAGGTTGCATATTTAGTGACAGAAGTGATATTTGGATAGAAATGTATTAATTTGTTAAGGCAAAATGCATACAATTAAATTCAATGGAATTCAATGGCACCCGGTGGCTATTTTTGGTACTACGCCTAAACAAAATCTCATGGGAACTTCGATTTTTGCGATATCAACTTCAAATTTGGAACACAACTTGGTTAGATATATAGCTTTCATTTTATAGTAATTTATAGTAAAACATATTTTGTAAAATATTTATTTCATATTAAAAAAATATATTAATAAAGTATATTTGATTTTCTGTAAATTATAACTTCCATAACTTTTCAAACTATAATTTTTTGTAGTGCTTTCACTTTAGTAATAATCTGCTGATTGTTTTCTTTAAAACAAGACCAAACTTAGGTACTATATTCCAAAGCATTCTTGAATTACAACCATTTAAGTTTGTATAGTGCATTTTTATGTCAATTATCAAAAGGGGGGGGGGTGACATGTAAAGGGTTAAAATTGTATGATCTTTAAGTTATGACAGCATATAGTATGTATTACATTGCTTTAACTCATCAAAATAAGTTAACAACATTTTTATAAGTAATACAAGGATCTGTAAGTTGAAATGACTTAGACATCCAAGTTGTTTGCAAATTTAAGGCAGCATTTTCTTTACAGTGATGTTTTAGGTTACATGGTCCACTAGATGGCATTACTTTACAGTGTGTTAATGGGTAGGAAAAGCACCTCCTTTGAAAGTACACACACCAGACATAAATTGAATTACTTACTGTAAATATTATACTGCAGTTTACTTACTTATTTTTATGTATATACACTGACTGTCAGAAAAATAAAATTGTGGGTTGATACCCAGGGGTTAAAAGTTTGACATTGCATGAAATAAATATGACTGAAATGCTTGTTTTGAAATATTTTAAAGTCCCACCTCTAGTCAATAATTTTCCTGATTGATCACTAAAATTACATATTTAAACGTTTTTTCCTTGAGAAAAAAATGTCTTCATGCCATAAAATAGCTTGAATGTAACTCTACACCCTCATTAAGTATACGCAGTTCTATGAATATGCAAATGAGCCCCGCCTCCACTCACTCACGCCAGCTCAGATCTGCTGTTTGATCTACAAGCTACAATGATCTTTTCGAGCACCTTCAGTCTGGTTTTTGACACCTTATAGTACAGAGACAGCTCTGGTCACAGTTCAGCTATTAACCAGTGATCCGATAGCTTCAGTTTCTGGTTCTTTCTCCATCCTTATCCTTCTTGATTTTTTAATACTGTCAACCACTCAACTGACTTGGTGTTTCTGAGACTATTTTAACCTGGGTTAGATCTTATCGCTCTGATGCCACCAGTTTTTTTAATGGTTTCAGGTATGAGATTGGCTCTGTCCTTACTGGTGTCCCACAGGGTTCGATTTTAGGCCCCTTACTTTTTTCAGAATTTATATATACGGTAGTAACAGATTAATCTCAGATTGATCTTAAAGCTAAAATGTGTGATTTTTACCACCAATGAATATTAGTTTCTGTTCCTCTCAATTCCGATTTCGTTTTAACTCCTACGGTGGCCAATATAATCCAAGATTAACATGGCTTCCAGTTCGACCTTGTCCATGATTGTTACCTCAAATGTAAACGTGGAAGGCGAAGCTTGAATTAATGGGTATGTCCCACTTTGGCTAATGTACTTTCAAGATGGAGGGGCAACATGGCGACCGACATTAGAACCCCTTACCCGTATGTATTTTCAATGGCATATTATACACTCACGAGAATACTTTATTACTTGAACGAAGTAAATGTACATTAATGAGCACATATATTTTTGAAAGAACTAAGTGTTTTAGCTAAGAATAAACTAAAAGAGTTACGCAGTGTAGCTTTAAGATCACTCAGAGTTAATTATCCCTTCCATGCAGATAATACTCAGATTTGCCTGGTCAAAATGTGGATGTTAATTTTCTCTCACTTTGCATTTCTGAGATAAAAAACAATGATGACACAAAAACTTTTGTGTCTATTGACAGGCTTCATAAAGCTGTTTCAGTAATGTTAAACTGTTTTGGATTTCCAAACTAAGAATGTAGTAGTCTGTCTTTTGACCCACACTTGCAAAATACTGTTAAGAATGACTTTTTTTCATCTCAGAAATATTGCTAAACTTCTTTTCCTGTGACTGAAAGGCTTATCAATATTTTATTTTGTTCCACATTGACTACTGCAATGCACTTATTGGGGTTCCTAAAACCACACTCAACAAATATAAAAACGTCTCTTTATGGTTTTAATTATTTTGTATCTCAGTCTGTTCTTTTGTTTTTGAAAGCTTTGTATTGTTATGTCTGTGTTATTGTGTAAAGTGCCTTGGGGACCCGCTTTAAAGGTGCTAAATAACGTTTATATTATTATTATTATTAACTATATGCAGCTTTTAGAGGTAGATTGGGTACAAAAGATGTCCCTTCAATGCTGCTGTTGTACCACTAAATAAAGGTACACAATGTTTTATTTTGAGAGAGTAGAGGCTAAGAAGTTGCACGATAAGCTAACTTAGTTAGCCGCTAGCTAGCCTCAAGTGTTGCCAAAACAGACACCTTAGTAGAGGTCAGCAAGCGTCAGTGTAGCTTAGTGCCTGCAGAGAATATAAGCAAACGTAAATGAATAAATAAAGGATTGCTTAGTAACCGTATAGGATATGAGGTATCATCATGGCCAATGACATCAGTGTTTCTGGGTAAGCGGCACCTCTGTATCCGGTGTCCTTGTCAGCTCCAGGGTCTTGGGTTTCTCCGTGCGGCATCACGCCGGGTTATCCCACGCATGGACTGTCCCAAACTTGTCACAGCAAACACCTCCACCTAATGCATTTAAATGGGCCATGTGCGCCCTGCAACTCAATAGGCAGGCAAGCATGAAGTAACGCATTCTCTTGTGATGCGCTCAAACATGACGGTCAATGTAAATGCGTATAGATGCTGACACTAGCTGAGTGCAAATGGACTTATTTGATATAGCAATAATACTAATTTTAATATAATAATAATAATAATAATAGATGCATTGCAATTGTTCAATAAAAATAAATCTGAACTTGTCATATCTAAATATTCATACTTTTATTTTGCAAGGATGCATTAAATTGATACAAAAAAGACAGTATTTAACTGTTCAAACAAACATAACTATCAGTCAGATTTCTTTTGTTTTTTCAAGTCTTTTATGCTTAATAAGGCTGTATTTATTCAATTAAAAAGAGAGTAAAATAATATTATTTTGTGAAAATGTTGTTACAATTTTAATTTGACATTTTTTAATTAATTTTGATATATTTTATAGTAATTTTTACTCTAGTAAAGCAGCAACTCCAGTCTTCAGTGTCACATGATCCTTCAGAAATCATTATTATATGATGATTTGATGCTCAAGAAACATTTCTTATTGTTCTTACACATTTTTAACAGTTTATTTTAGCAGCTTATTGTCTCAGTGGAAAACATTTTTATAATTTTTTTGTCAGGATTCAGAAAGTGCAAGAGAACAACATTAATTTGAGACATATTTCGTAACATTATAAATGTCTTTACTGTCACCTTTGATCTATTAAATGCATCCTTGCTGAATAAAAGTATTAATTTCTTAAAAAAATATTTCTACTTAAAGGAGTAGTTCACTTTAAAAAAACTTTTGCTGATAATTTACTCACCCCATGTCATCCAAGATGTCGACGTCTTTCTTTCTTCAGTCGAAAAGAAATTAAGGTTTTTGATGTAAACATTCCAGGATTTTCTCCATATAATGGACTTCAATGGGGACCAAATGGTTTAAGGTCCAAATGAGAGTTTCAGTGCAGCTTCAAAGGGCTTTAAACGACACAAGATGATGAATAAGGGTCTTATCTAGGACCCTCAGAGTCATGACTCGAAAAGGGATTCATTCATTTTGATAAAGTTCGAAACCAGGAGAGTCACGCACGCTCATCACAGAACAGAGCAAGGCGAGCATTTGAGCTTATAAAACTTAAACTTTTTAATTTATTTTTTAAATGATCGATCGTTTCGCTTGATAAGACCCTTATTCATCGTCTGGTGTCGTTTTAAAGCCCTTTGAAGCTGCACTGAAACTCTCCTTTGGACCTTGAACCATTTGGTCCCCATTGAAGTCCATTATATGGAGAAAAATCCTGGAATGTTTTCATCAAAAACCTTAATTTCTTTTCGACTGAAGAAAGAAAGACATGGACATCTTGGATGACATAAGGGTTAGAAAATGATCAGCAAAAAGTTTTTTTTTAAAGTGAACTACTCCTTTAAAATTTGTAACATTTATTTTTAAGCACATGATTCACTGTCACTGAAACAAATTAAACTAATACCCATTAAATCATGAGATAACTAGTAGAGCCAAGACCAAAAATGGCCTGTCTCTGTTACACGCGTATGAAGGATGCGCTGTCTGTAACTCCATCGCTCCGATGGAAACAGGACCTCGATTTAATTGTAACATGCGGGTTTGGTGACAAAAAGCTAAGCGAGCAGTGTCTGTTTTTCTTTTCCTGCACTTGAGGACATATTGCACCCTCTTACATAATTTATGCGTCTAGCAGGTGTGTTTTAAACATTGATTACAGTGTTCTGCTGGGCGCTGGTCAAAAGGTGACCTTGAATCCCTGAATCAGCAGAGGAAAAATGACAGCTCGCTGTTTGTCTGCCTATGGAGGGTGAAATGACAAGGATAAACTCTCATGACACTCTCTCATGTGTGTGTGTGTCCATAGCTATACCTATGAATTAGTTTTGCATCTGGTGAGCAGTGGATTATAGGCTCCCATCTGTTCAGAAAGACAATATGGAGCAGATTACGGTAAAAAAAAATCCATTACAGATTATGTGATTTATAAATTAATAGACATCTGGAAAGTGATAAATTAAAGCTAACATCGAGGAAAGTTGGCTTTCGAGCATCCCCGGAATTCACGGCAATGCACTATAAAAGTGTTTATGTAATATTCTAATGAGGAATGACCTCATGTAAAGCAGCGGGAACGAGAGAGGGGCGAAGCCGACCAACCTGAGAGAAGGATCGGATGTGCATGACAGGGGTGAACGAGTGTTATTAAGATATAGGATGGGAGAGACGTGATGAGCAGGTAGACAGCAAAGCATTTATTACTTAATTTGCCTTTTACAAGGGCGTCACAGATGTCTGAGGGCTGGCCTACACACACACACACACACACACACACACACACACAGTCAAACAGATATAAATAGTACAGGTTAATTAGTTAGGTAAGTAATTTGAGCTAGGGCCTGGCAGTTTGAATTTGATCCACAGACTGGTAACTCAAGAATTAGCCATTGTCACTGCATTCAGACCTATATAAATCGCACCTGGACCGTCCCGCAGTCACCACTCAGCCTTACTTCTGTTGAATCACCTGCCAGGAGAACTTCACCGAGGTAAGAGTCCCGGCTTTCCCACACCGATCTCTTATTTGTGTGGGACGGATCTGCTTTAGCTGGAAATATTTCACCTGCATGAGTGTGCATATAAAAAAAATGCATTTAGGCTACTTTTTTTTTAAAGAAAATTGCATAGGGTTTTAATGAAGTGCATAAAAATGCATTGCATTGGAAGCATGCATTAAAAAATAAGATCATATGGAGGTTTTATGTGATTGCATTGGAATATATTTAAGGGGAGAAAAAGGAAATGCAAGACATCTTTGCTGAGCTTGTGTCATCCTGTATCTTTAGTCGATTATTTATTTATTTTAGATGGAAAGCCCAACATTTCTTTTTCGTTTCAATCTAGCCGGGACTTATTTGAATAGTCCAGGCTGATTTGTGTATTCAAAGGTTTTTGTACCACTGTACAAAGCGTTCAGTTCACTTGCTTAAAAAATGAGTGCTTAATGCTTAACTGAAAAAAAATAAGTAAACTGAACTTGACAACTTAATTTTTTTAAGTTTATATACTTAATCGTTTTAAGGCAACTCATTTTTTTTTGGTAGCCTAGGCTAAGTGAACTGAACACTTTCTTACAGTGTGGAGAGAAATGAAAATGAATTATTTAAAACTGTACTTCATCTTCTTCAGGACCATGTCACTGTCATCTGTTCTTTCCGCTGATGCCATCGACAGTGCACTCAAGGACTGTCAAGGTAGGATACACTGTCTCTCCTGTCTCAGCATGTTTGTCTCATCCGCACATTCGAAATTGAACCTTTATATCTGAAGGCTTTACTTCATTTACCTCAAGTAATGTTTTTGATCTTAGCGTCATTCCATAAACGTCAGTGTCAGGTTTCACGTGTGTTTTACTAGGTTCTTCCTTTGTCTTTCCAGCTCCAGACTCGTTCACCCCAAAAAGTTCTTCCAGCTGTGTGGTCTGACAAAGAAAAGCCCTCAGGAAGTGAAGAATGTCTTTAACATCTTAGACAACGACGCCAGTGGATTCATCGAGGAGGAAGAACTCAAGTATGAGTTTTACACGCGACGTTTATTCTCTCAATTTAATAACGGCATATGAGCAGAATCAACCATAACAACAGACTTTAGCCTTTCCAAGCGCATTCATATTAAGTATTCATAAACAGAGAGGGATTACGTTGACTGTTTTTAAGCATTCAGCCTTAGACACTTTATCCTCCAGCTGCTTTTTTGCACCCTGTCTCTCTAG
>JAQIUQ010005137.1:67500-77985 GCA_030378365.1 Hybognathus amarus
TTCAGTCTTAATTCCTGAACACACCTAGGTAGGTTTGTAACAATTGTGTATATTGCCAGCCTAACGCCAGACCACGTATCATTGAGAATGAAATGTGGTCTGGAAACCACATGGAAATTTTCTTCGTATTGTTTACGGATGCCCAGAGCCGTATTATTGGGTGCTACAAATGTCTATCAAATGCGCCCGTGCTCCCTTCCTGTTCTGTGATTGGTTCTCTATTTCAGGGGAAAATTTGGTTCGTGGTATCCAGACTGCCTAGCAGCGCGGATAGAATGAAAATCGCAAACTCTGGCACAAAATGAACCTTTGGTCTAATAAAACATTGGTATCTAGTCAACCGATCTCTGAGATTTGTTTTCATGATAATCGAATGTAAAGAGTTTTATCTCTAAAAACTGCTAGTACTGGGAGCATTTACTAAAAGAAATCGCAAGTTTATAGACCTTATGTAGCCCCGCCCCTTTTCAGTGCTGCGCTCATTGTCTTTTGACTTCCGGTCTGTATTTTGACAGGGATCTTGCATAGGTATGATTGAACTGCTCGTAAGAAAAATTCCTGGTCGACATTTGTTAAGACATCTGCTTTACAATGCTTATAATAAACATTACAATGCTCATGATAACTTTTGTTAGCTCGACAATAAGTAAATCCACTTCACCAGCTAATTATTCATCGACAGCGATGCCATAGAAATATACAGAGCGACCACGAAACCGGAAGTTCAAAGACAATATATCTTAAGATGACGGCACCCACGTTTCTCTGGTGCATAAGGTCTATACCTAGCCTAGAAATCTAGCAACGCACCCTAGCAGCAGCAAAAAAATATTTTGCAGCAAAGTGTGGTCTAGCAACTGTCCATAGACATTTTAGCTGGAAAACCCCAACTCTGGTAGGGCCAATCACATCGATGTATAGAGCGCCGGGCGGGCTTAACATAACTGACGACAGAGTTGCGACGGTAAGAGCCAGCTCGGACATACTCGGTTTTAAGTCGTTCATCCTCGAATGCGGCTGGCGCCGCGCGCGCTGTTACAAAAAAGCTGTGGCGAAACGATCAACTTGTGTGCTGTGGCGTCGAGGATAAAGGCTTTACTCCGTGTCAGCGCACGCTCTGATCAGTTAAAGTGCACAGACCTCTCCCGAATCATCTCCACCACTCCGAAGCGCCACTCCGCCTCCGTTTCCCTCGTAAGCTGATATTAGTATTTAAACATTCTCTATGATATTATTTTTTTAATGATACACTGTCTCTTTCTCTCTCATACACACACAAACACACACACACATACTGGGCTCTATCTTGCACCCGGCGCAAATGACTTTATACACTGACGCATTTATCATTCCTATTTTGCACTCGCGCAAAGCGGGCTTTTTTCCTCCACAGACGCACGTCGGTAAACTAACAAATGAACTTGCGCTTCCTGGGCGGGTCGGCGCAAAAAGGAGGCGTGTGTCGGCGCAAACAATCCCTGGTGCTATTTTGCAGTTCCAGAAAACAATTGCGCCAATGACCAGAAAAAACCTGGTCTAAAGTCAGTGGCGCATTGCGCGTATATTCAGATGCTATTTTAAGCGTGCATGCTTGGCCATAATACAGAGTGTGTATCACCGGTGTCGTGTGGAGTCCAGGCAGAAGAAGGACAGAAGAAGCAAATGCTCCAATACAATTTCTTTACTTAACTCAAACTGGTACAGACACAGGCAAAAGGACAGGAACTCTCACAAAACATGAGTAACATCAACAACGACCGACCAACACTGAGGGAGAACACGGGGCTTAAATGAACAGGGGCTGATGAAATAATGAACTAAACACAGGTGAAAGGAATGACTAATCAGACGGAGCGGGAAACACTAACAGGACTGAACCAAAAGTCACAATGACGGGGAAAACAAAGAGACCAACTGTGACATTACGCCCCCCCGAAAGGCGCGACCTCGCGCCGAGTAACATCGATGGGGTGGAGGGCGGGGCCAGGGCGGAGCAGGCTGAGGGCGTGGCCAGGGCGGAGTAGGCAGAGGACGTGGCCAGGGTGGAGCTGTGGGACCCTCGGACGTCCAGGGCGGAGCTGTGGGACCCTCGGGCGTCCAGGGCGGAGCTGTGGGACCCTCGGGCGTCCAGGGCGGAGCTGTGGGACCCTCGGGCGTCCAGGGCGGAGTAGACTGGGGGCGAGACCAGGGCGGAGCAGACTGAGGGTGAGACCAGGGCGGAGCAGATGGAGGGAGGACCCCTGGTGGAGCCGATGGAGACGGGGCTGGCAACACCAGGGGGCCTACAGACAGGGGCGGAGCAGAGGAGAGAGGAGACCGGGCAGAGGATGTGAGGCCGACGACACAGGGGAATGAGGAGGGACAGAGGGACAGAGGTGAGACCGTAGGCTTTGCGGATGGAAGTGACAACAGTGACACAGAAGGACAGGGTGGAGATGAGGTGACTGAGGAGCAACGGGGTGCTGGTGGGAGTGAGGAGTCCAATGGAGCCTGAGGGGTGACGTAACATACAAAAAGGGAAAGAAGGAAGTCCGAGGGTGAGGGCAGGACGACGAAGGACCGAAAGTGACTCCGGGGGACGAGGGAACCAGGCGGAACAGATGGAGTGATGGGCCATGGAGGAGCTGACAGAGGAAGGAGCCAAGGGGGAGCCGAAAGGACGAGGGACCGGAGAAGTGACCATGTGGAGGAGGCGGGAGGTGACAACCAGGGCGGATCAGGGCAGATGGAAGGCTGAGGGACTGACAGATGGCCGAGGAGAGGAGGCGGGAGAGGGAGGCTGGGTGGGATCCTGGTCCCCGGTGCTGGCGGGACGGTCTCTGGCTCCGACTGGATGGTCTCTGGTGCGGGCGGGACGGTCTCTGGTGCAGGCGGGACGGTCTCTGGTGCAGGCGGGACGGTCTCTGGTGCAGGCGGGACGGTCCCGGGTGCAGACTGGGACGGTCCCGGGTGCAGACTGGACGGTCTCCAGGGGGCTGGGTGAAACCAGCGATGAACCGGACTCCATGGGGCTGGCCAAATCCAGCGATGAAGCGGGCTCAATGGGGCTGGGCAAATCCAGCAATGAAGCGGGTCTGATGGGGCTGGGCGTAATCCAGCGATGAAGCGGGCTCAATGGGGCTGGGCGAATCCAGCGATGAAGCGGGCTCAATGGGGCTGGGCGGAACCAGCGATGCACAGGGCTCAATGGGGCTGGGCAAATCCAGCGATGCACAGGGCTCAAAGGGACTGGGCAAATCCAGCGACGAAGCGGGCTCAATGGGGCTGGGCGGAACCAGCGATGCACAGGGCTCAATGGGGCTGGGCAAATCCAGCGATGCACAGGGCTCAAAGGGACTGGGCAAATCCAGCGATGCACAGTGCTCAAAGGGGCTGGGCAAATCCAGCGATGAAGCGGGCTCAATGGGGCTGGGTGGAACCAGCGATGCACAGGGCTCAATGGGCCTGGGCAAATCCAGCGATGAAGCGGGCTCAATGGGGCTGGGCGGAACCAGCGATGCACAGGGCTCAATGGGGCTGGGCAAATCCAGCGATGAAGCGGGCTCAATGGGGCTGGGCGGAACCAGCGATGCACAGGGCTCAATGGGGCTGGGCAAATCCAGAGATGAAGCGGGCTCAATGGGGCTGGGCGGAACCAGCGATGAAGCGGGCTCAAAGGGGCTGCGGCGAATCCAGCCGATGCACAGGCTCAGTGGGTTCGGGAACGGGGGCTGGTGCCTTCACCCACGGTGTAGGAAGACCCGCAGGCTACCAGCACCCCACACAAGCGGCGAAATCTTCTTTGGGACCCGTTCCTGAGAGGCGAGCTGGGGACCGCTCGCTGAGGCTGCGGATGTAGAAGACGCACAGCGAGCGGTCCTGATATGTGGGTGTGGTACGCCACCTCTAAAAAGTCCCGGGTGTGGTCTTCCAGGGAACGGTCCTCTTGATCCATGCACAGGAGGGCTACTGCAGGGATATCCATATCGAGGTCGGTCGTTCTGTCACGGGTGTCGTGTGGAGTGCAGGCAGAAGAAGGACAGAAGAAGCAAATGCTCCAATACAATTTCTTTACTTAACTCAAACTGGTACAGACACAGGCAAAAGGACAGGAACCTCTCACAAAACATGAGTAACATCAACAACAACTGACCAACACTGAGGAGAACACAGGGCTTAAATGAACAGGGGCTGATGAAATAATGAACTAAACACAGGTGAAAGGAATGACTAATCAGACGGAGCGGGAAACACTAACAGGACTGAACCAAAAGTCACAATGAAGGGGGAACAGAAGAGACCAACTGTGACAGTGTGAACAACGCGCATACACTGTAGATGATTCTCTCATCAACACAGATGCATTTTACTTTTGCAAATGATACATTATTATACGGAAAAATATATAAACATGAGGGAAATCATTGTTGTGTCCATGATGATGGGAAAAAACAGGCATAAAGCTTACACATTTACCCAAATTATTATATGCATGTTTAACCCGAAGCTAATTTGGGTGGGTTTGTCCCATCCCAGTGTCCCTTCTCTTTCTTTTACGGCCCTGACGAGAACATCGTTCCACTCGGCTGTGAACCGACGCTGAAGCGCGCTTGGTAAATGCGCCGTTAAAATAGAATTGCGCCACGGAACAAGCGCATCTCGTTCATCATGCTCTTAAGGGAATGTGATATGACGCTCTTATTGGTTTATTTCCGTTACGCCCAAACCACACCTATGAATAATGAAGCTACTCCAGACCAACCCCTTTTAGATTTGCGCCAGGCGCAAGAGGCATTCATCCCGCGGAAAATAGCAACAGCGCCGGGATCCGCCGACACAAAGTTAATTGCGCTTTGCGCTTTGACACTTGCATTTCAGATCGTTAAAATAGGGCCCACTGTCTCTTTCTCTCTCACACATATGTAGGCTAGTTATAAACTCTTTAGACTGTTGATGATTAGTGTTTTATTTTTTAAGTTTGTGGGTCGTGTAAAAACCCCAAAAAATCCCTTATTTTGGGGATGGATTTCGGGAAATCTCCCTTATTTTCAATGTTCAATGTTGACAGCTGGACTGGATACGGTAAAAGTCTAATATATCAACTTGCTCCGCTGAGTACGTCACCTTCTTCTTTACTCTGATTGGCTTTAGCGCTATCCAATTGCATGCAGAGAGAATTTGAAAGACAACCGTTTATCCCCGCCCCTTCGGATTGAGCCCTGTCAATGAAGAGTTTCCAGACCTAACATCTTGATGTAGGTCTGTCATGCCAGGCTAGCTCTATACCTCTAACAAGGCTCAAAAGTAGCCCCACACTAACACAGTAACATAATGAGTGTCCATACATGCATAATGAAGCATTGAAGAACTTTGTAAGTGTACAGACCGTTTAGAAGAAGAAGATACGTTATAAAGACAGTTCACTTCATGTATAGACGAATCTGACGAGCGTTCTTGTGTAGGCTGCCATCTTGTGGCGACGCCATTACTGAGCTGTTGGTTACACCGGCATAGGCATTCATGCACCGGTATGTAAACAAACCTCTGGTGATAACGCAACGCACCTCTCGATGGCAGCTACAGCCAGGCAGAATGACTTGTTGGGTTGATGATGTTAGATAGTGGCCTCCAGTCACAGATGAAGGTACAAACGATCTTACAGATTATTTATGAAAATAGCTTGGCAGGCTAGCTAGGCTAACGTTTGCTAACGAGGAAACTATAAAAAGACCTGTCCATTTGGCAACAATAAATAAATAAATGAAATTAAATAAACAAATTCATGTTTTTCATTTGTGTCCATTATTTATCTCATTTTCACATTGCAACAGGCAAGGGTAAGGTATGGAAGCTTGTTTCCGCCATAGAATGAAAAATATAAAAGGTAATTGCGACTTTTTATCTCACAATTCTGACTTTTTTTCTCACAATTGTGAGTTTACTTCTCAATTCTGACATTATTTCTCACAACTGTGAGATGGAAAGTCAGAATTGCGAGTCATAAAGTCAGAATTGCGAGATATAAAGTCAGAATTGGGTGATAAAGTCGCAATCTGCGAGATATAAAGTCAGAATTGCGTGATATAAAGTCAGAATTGCTGAGTCATAAAGTCAGAATTGCGTGATATAAAGTCAGAATTGTGAGATATAAAGTCAGAATTGCGAGTCATAAAGTCAGAATTGTGAGATATAAAGTCAGAATTGCTAGATATAAAGTCAGAATTGCGTGATATAAAGTCAGAAGTTTCTAGATATAAAGTCGTAATTGCGTGTTATAAAGTCAGAAATGCATGATATAAAGTCAGAATTGCGTGATATAAAGTCAGAAATTGCTTGATATAAAGTCAGAATTGTGTAGATATAAAGTCAGAATTGTGAGATATAAAGTCAGAATTGTGAGATATAAAGTCAGAATTGTGAGATATAAAGTCAGAATTGCGAGATATAAAGTCAGAATTGCGTGTTATAAAGTCAGAAATGCATGATATAAAGTCAGAATTGCGAGATATAAAGTCAGAATTGTGAGATATAAAGTCAGAATTGCGAGATATGAAGTCAGAATTGTGAGATATAAAGTCAGAATTGCGAGATATGAAGTCAGAATTGCTAGATATAAAGTCGAGAATTGCGAGATATAAAGTCAGAATTGCAGACATAAAGTCAGAATTGCGATATAAAGTCAGAATTGCGAGATATTAAGTCAGAATTGCTAGATATAAAGTCAGAATTGTGAGATATAAAGTCAGAATTGTGAGTTATAAAGTCAGAATTGCGAGTTATAAAGTCAGAATTGCGTGTTATATAGTCAGAAATGCATGATATAAAGTCAGAATTGCTAGATATAAAGTCAGAATTGCGAGATATAAAGTCAGAATTGCGAGATATAAAGTCAGAATTGCTAGATATAAAGTCAGAATTGCGAGATATAAAGTTACAATTGCGTGATATAAAGTCAGAATTGTGAGATTTAAATTATTCTGAGGGGAAAAAAGTTAGTCTTTTTTTTCCCTTGGAATTGGCCTGATAAGTCGCAATTCTGACTTTATAATCACACAATTGCAACTTTATATTCTCGCAATTTCTGACTTTATATCTCACTAATTCTGACTTTTTATCTGCAATTTTGACTTTATATCACGCAATTCTGACTTTATATCACACAATTCTGACTTTATATGTCGGCAATTTCTGACTTTATATCACGCAATTGTGACTTTATAACTCTCGAATTGCGACTTTTTATCACGCAATTCTGAACTTTCCATCTGCAATTCTGAGAAATAAAGTCAGAATTGCGAGATATAAACTCGCAATTGTGAGGAAAAGTCAGAATTGTGACATAAAAAGTCACAATTATTTATTTATTTTTTTCCATAGTAAGGTAACGTTACAGCTAGAAAGTATATAATATCGACCAATTAGTGTTGTTAAACCATGGAAAGAGGTCAATATAACAGCAGGAGAACAAATATGTCACACAACGTTACATTTAGCTCAGGAAAGCCATTTAATGACCATAGCATGTTCATTTAGAATAGAAAAAAATAGCACGAGAGGAGATTTTGCTGATCACTAAATCACATATTTATTATATTTTCTACTTATGTCATTAAATAATTGTTATTATACGCGAATGTCAGCGTCTTGTACTCGCCCAGGAAATCTGTGTAAACCGTACGGCACCAGACAGGGGCAGTCGACCCGGGGTATTCACAATGTTTTCTCTTTCAAAATTGAAATTTTACTGCCACCATTAAAACAATTTATAAGGAAAACTGTTTACCCACTCGACATTATACAATGGGTAACGTTGTAACGTTAGTGACAGTTCGTAAATCGCGGGCTGTTTATTCCAGCGGACGCAAGTTGCAACTAAAACAATAGGAGGCAATGGCGCAACGCTACCCAGCAACAGCTCAGTAATGGCGCCCGTGCTACGTCGGCAGTTTCGCGATCGCTCATACATACAGGAGCCACTTAGAATATAGTCTCTAACAAAGTCGCATCCCCGAACGCGCCATACAGTTCGCTGAACTTCATACAGTTCAGATCACTCAGCACGACGGTTCGTTGTTCCAACTTGTCGTGACTGTTTTCCAAGATGGCTCCTGTCTTTATACACCAAGTCTTTATAAAGTATTCTTTCTTATTAAACGGTCTGTACTCTTACAAAGTTCTCAATGCTTCGTTTTGCATGTATGGACACTCATTATGTTACTGTGTTAGTGTTTGGCTATTTTGAGTCTTGTTAGTGGGATAAACTTGCGATTTCTTTTTACTTAGTCAATGCCCCCAGTGCTAGCATTATACGCTGAAACAGTTTTTAGAGATAAAACTCTTTACATTCGAATTATCATGAAAACAAATCTCAGAGAACGATTGACTATGGTACCGATGTTTTATTAGACCAAAGGTTCATTTTGCGTCGGAGTTCACCTTTAAGATTTGTTTTCGGATATTATCTTTTGGCATCCCAAGCACATTTACTCAAATGCCATCTACTTTAAACACTTTACAGTTTTTGATATTCTCTCATGATACAAATGAGTCCCTTATATTATATTAAGTCAACTTATGACTAAATGTCATGTTTTAAAGCGTCCAATCCATCCCAATGCATCTAATAAATAATGAATGACTGCACCTTCCAGTTTGACGAGATATAATGCACATTTAATGATAATCCCGTGTAATTAACTGAAGCTACGGTGAACAGTATCGACTGCATGTTATTATCAGACGTGGCCTGAACACTTGACATCTCAGTCATGCATGGGGGCCACGAAGAAACCGCAAGAACAGGTGGGATTATCTCTGTAACTCTAGCAGGGCTTCGCAGCAAGATTTGATGAGATCGTCTCATTAAGGCAAGCAAAAGATTGAAGTAAATAAGTAATGCCGGCCAAATTTCTTTTGTCCTGCCGTGGCGATTAACTGGTCTGGTGGGATGAAGCCGGAGATCCACAGGGCCGGTTCAGCGTCTCTGGCTGTGTCTCTCGCTGGTCAATAATTGATGCCCCTCGCTTCACTTGTCACCAAAAACTTATACCGAGGAAGAAGTGTCAGGGTCGTCTTACTTTATTAAAGGTCTCTGAATCTTTAATGGGCACCTCATCCTCTGTGATAACACGGCGTTACCGGCAAGTTAGCTCTAGGGTGTTTGTTTCGGCTAGATGGTGTATGAAGTATGGAAAACAATAATTACAGATTGGGATAAAAGGGGATCACCTGCTGCAGGCCGTGCTATTATTCAGATCCGATTCAATTTGGGCTCGCCCAAGTCCTGAAAGAGCATGAGCGTCATAAAAGTTTTAAGTGTTGTGGAAGAGAACGGTTGGCTGGATTCTCATGCATTATGCAGCGTGGGCTTCTGGTCAGCGAGTCAGCTGCTATTGTTTAATCTCTGCGTAGTGTTACAAAACTGCCACTTATACATTATGAGAAATCTCAGCCTAAGGTTGAGAATGACATCAGCTGTGATACGGGTCAGTCCTCTCATGCGGGTCATGTTAAGCGTCCCAGAAAGCAATGTAGCATCGGCCTGATCGGCCCGCATCTGGTACAGGTGGATTCAACGTGTACCAGATGTGGGCCGGATATGAGTCAGGCTACTGTGTTGCTGTCAGGAAGTGACATCATTTTACTAGTGACATCAACATACTAAAGCCAATGTAAAACATCATTATAATTTTAACTGTAGTGTTATTATTTACAGAAGCGTATTGCATTCACTTGAAGAAAAAAATCTACTCTGTTTTTCTGAATTGACGACTTAATTATCTCAGAATTACAGAGATAATTTTTCATGGAAAAAAGTTTTTGCTCTGTTTTTCTGAATTAACGAGTTAATTTTTCATGAAAAAAAAATTCTGCTCTGTTTTTCTGAATTAATGAGTTAATTTTTCATGAAAAAAAAAATTCTGCTCTGTTTTTCTGAATTAACGAGTTAATTTTTCATGAGAAAACTATTTTTGCTCTGTTTTTCTGAATTAATGAGTTAATTTTTCATGAGAAAAAAAAATTCTGCTCTGTTTTTTCTGAATTAATGAGTTAATTTTTCATGAGAAACATTTTTTTGCTCTGTTTTTCTGAATTAATGAGTTAATTTTTCATGAGAAAAAAATTTGCTCAGTTTTTCTGAATTAACGACTTAATTATCTCAGAATTATGAGATAATTTTTCATGAAAAAAGTTTTTGCTCGGTTTTTCTGAATTAACCGAGTTAATTTTTCATGAGAAACAAAATTCTGCTCTGTTTTTCTGAATTAACAAGTTAATTTTTCACTGACAAAAAGTTTTTGCTCTGTTTTCTGAATTAACGAGTAAATTTTTCATGAGAAAAAAGTTTTGCTCTGTTTTTCTGAATTAACGAGTTAATTTTTCATGAGAAAAAAAAATTCTGCTCTGTTTTTCTGAATTAAGGAGTTAATTTTTCATGAGAAAAAAGTTTTTGCTCTGTTTTTCTGAATTAATGAAGCAATACGTAACTGAACGAAGTACAATTCC
>JAQIUQ010005138.1:0-7500 GCA_030378365.1 Hybognathus amarus
AATATTAATCGTGCAAGGGCTTTCACAGTGAGGTTATCAACTGAGCATAGTTTCTCATACTTACAGTACTTACATCTACTGTGTTTACGCTGAATACTCGACTTGGCATTTTTATACATTTATGTATTCATTTGGCCATTTAGGTGCGCAACCCAAAAGCTAATCAAATGATCGTTCTCTTAACTGCTGATGTGTGCGACCATCATGTTAGCGTCTATGGATACAAACAATATTTTATGTTTCTATTAAGCTGTTCTTGTACTTTACTAAAATCTGAAATTAGATAATCAAAGGGAAGAGTGCTCTTAAAAATCCTGAGGAAGCGATTTGACCGATGATTTTGGCTAACGCAGAGACTCGCTGTTTCTGCTGCTGATGCTGAATCGTCTTTAGCATACAATACATTCATTACAAATGTAACTAAGTTAAACGTGTGTTTAAACTACACCTGGGGAACTCACTTCACCTTCAGAAGCTCTGGGGCAGCTCAGTCTCTCCAGTTCGGGCTGCAGGGCCACTCCACCGCCCCACAGCAAAGCAAACTCGCCTGTGTCTGTGTGTGGGTGTGTGAGAGCCAGACTGAGAGAACGCCGCTCTGCTGCACGTTGAATCAGGGGAGGGGCTAATAATAGGCTACATTTAAAATGAAAAATTAAATTGTTCACTTTTGGTAAATGTATTGTTTATTTCACTATTTTGAGAAGCGTGTGGAGTGGCATGTTGTTTTTACAAGTAAATTTTTTCGGATCATCAAAGTTAGGGGGCAGCTGGGGGGCAAGGCTCTAGAGTGGGGGCGCACTTGCCCCCCTGTAGAACCGCCCCTGCCTGTGACTTTTGCAAGTACATGCCAACTTATTCTACTAAGCCTTAACTCCTTATTCTACAAACCCTAATCATACTCCTAAAAGTATACGAACACTTAACTTATACTGGAATGAAAGTTTGTTGACATGTAGGTGCAACGTTACAAAGCCTATAATCAACAGAATATCTAAAGGGGACCATAAAAAAAGATGCAGTGCCATCTTAGGTGAGCCATTTGGCATCTTACTATTCAACACACAGTTTTCACTGATCTTGTTGATCATCAGCATTACTTGGTGTCATATATGCAAATGCCAGCCCCTTGAAAGGTTGGAGAGGTGGAATGCATGATAAGGGAAGTGTGGCGGCAGTGCTCATCGACGTGCAGATTGATCCGCCCTCAGAGATGTCCAGAGATATGTCACATTTATGTTGTTTATGTGGCCAGCTCTGCTTTTACAGAGTGCATACATTATTCATATAATTCTCGAGTTACATTTTGAGGCAGGAGTATTTCAAATTGACGTTGTGGTGTTGTAGGCATGTTTTGGTACGTGCTAAGGTTAAAGGGGTTTTATTTAATGAACCAGATACATTTTTTTTTTTTTTTTTTTTTTACCTTGAAATAGAATTTTTTAATTTCTCATATTTTTTTACATAAGCCACATTCTCTTAGGGGCTCCATAAGACATCAAATCATGTCAAATGATCTTGATCAATTTCTACGGAGCCCTTAAAGGGCAGTGGTGGTGAAAAAAAATTTAGATGGGATAATTTCTTTTTTTCAAACCTTTTGCGTTCCCCTCGCAAAACTTTTGCGTTCCCCTGAGAAACTTTGCGTTCCCTTGCAGAAACTTTTTGCGTTCCCTCGCAAAGATATTTGCGTTCCCACGCAAAAATTTTGCGTTTCCACGCAAAGTTACTTGCGCTTCCACGCAAAAAGTTTTGTGTTCCCTCGCAAAGATATTTGCGTTCCCACGCAAAACCTGTTGGCAGCTCGGACAGACACTTCCTGTTTAATGTCCCGCTGGCAGTGTTTCAGAGCTCAGTGTTTCCCACAGAATTAGATTCTATTTGTGGTGGTGTGGGGTTTTGGTACCGAGGGGAGGGGGGGGGGGTTGTTTGTGCCACAGGGGCCTATATGTATTGTAAGCATGTTATAATTAGTGATGTGTCCTCCCGTATCGAAGCTTTGAAGCGTGTGTCGAGTAATCCGGGATGATTTCTGTGAAGCGCGTATCGAGGCTTGTGTCGGTGACGTATGTGGTGACGTTTGAAGCCTTGCGAGCTGGCTGTACCACGTGACTGCTTCAGTAAGTGGTTCGCGGTTTGGCGGTCTGATTTGAAATAAGGGCCAGAAAAATGCAATGGATTCCCCTTCACACTTTTCATTTTGAAACATTAGTGCTGTCAATTTGAATTATTCATCAAAGTGATTAACCAAAAAATAAAAATAATCCTGATTGATACCTTCCTGATCTATACCATCCTGGTATGTACTATGCTGAATTATACAACAGGGCTCTCAAGTTTTGAAGAAAGGCAGCAGGAGTGAGAGAATCACGTGAACAATTTTAGGATATAATTTTTTCTTTTTTTGCATTAAATCTTACCCAGATACAGAAATATGATTTCCTGATTGGCTATTGTGTAGTACTTTTTTCTTTTCTCATTGGCTGATAAGTGGCAGGCTTAACTGCAGAATTCCAGGGACGCGCGTGCATTCCTGCCGGTAACATGCGCTGCCGGCTGCGGCATATTAACAGATTATAAACAGTTTCTACACGAAGATAAATACAAAAGACCGAAACGAGTGACTGTGACAATCAATGCGTGACACTTCTTGCAGGTGTGATGAATGGTATATGATACTTTCCATCCAACCACAATCAAATACACTCTAGATAGCGCTGATTTATCTGGACAGAGTTTTTTTTTTTACGATGTCAAGCAGAAATAAAAACAAATCGAAATGCCATAACAGTAGGCTATTTATTAAAATGTAAAGAGTAGAAAGTAGCCTACAGATAATTGCGTGAATAGCCGTAAGGAGTAGAAGTAAAAATATCGGCTGAAAAGAATTACTCCAGTGCTAAATACGTTAGATACCCAAAATGTATATTTGGACAGTAGATCGAGACAGAGTTATATTATTAAATTCATAAAAGACCAAATACAGGAATACTGGCTTCTAAACCTCAAAGAAATGCCATAATCAAGACCTCGGAGCAGAAATAGCTAAGTGAGAAAACACCTCACGTGCTGCTCACAGTATGTCTTTCCATGCTATTAAAGTTGGATAACACACTTAGGCCTACATCTCTTTATCAGTAATAATATAATATGGTGGCTCTGTAGTATATTTAAACCTACCTAACGTCCGTTGCCATGATTTTTTGAATGACTGGTATCGCGAGAAGGAAAAAATGACGTTATTTAGTAAATTGCCTAATCTGTGGTGGAAACGCGACAGCATTTAACATAGACTAACTTTTCAGAGCTATAGTGTTCATTATACTGACCATTCAACTCCGGATTGATTCTGGAGGAATAAGCACCGGCAATAATCGACCTCTCAACGCATGATCATATTTTGATTCATAATCGTGCTCAAAGAGGAGGGGCTATCGCGTCTCCGTTGTCAGTTTGTATGAGTGGGAGGGGAAGGAGCGACGCAGCTCAACAATAAAATCAAAACCTGAAAATCAATGCGTGCGCGGTCAGTGTTGATATCTGTGGCGGGCCGCCACAAATTAATGAATGTATGGGGAAACCCTGGAGCTCCGTACGTTAATGGAGCGTTTCATGGTGTTTGAACTTGGACTCAAATATAAAGAAATGTGGTGCAGTGCTTAAACTCAAGCAGTTCGAGGAAGTTTTAAATATTTTTCGAAAATTTCTTACCACCACCACGTGCCCTTTAGGGGCTACTGTAAATTTCAGATTACCAAAGTGAATATTTAAAATGACTGCAATTCTTATTTCTAAGTTAAATTAAAGTCGTTGCCCATAATTACTGTACGTATGTCAAACTTTCCATCAGATACTATTTCTTATTTTTTACATCAACAACTGCATATTATGGATACTTGTTTCTGCCATGGAATAAAAAATGTGAAGGATACAAAAACTTTTTATTTAATAAAACTGACTTTTTGTAAGATTTTGTGACTGGGCAGTAAAAACGTATTTCGATCGTCAGTTGTTGATTCTCCACAGAGACTTCAATCAGTGCAATACTGTAGTTAAAGCTTGAACGTTTTAATCCACTTTCATTGTAATTTCATGGAAAAGATCTTTCGAATTGCAGAGTTTGTTTATATTGTATTTATTTTATATATTTATTTATAGGCAGAACATTTTTGGGTTAACCATTCTTTGTTCAGTCTTTGTGTGTTTGTGTCTGTCTCTGTGTTTACATACATTCCCTTGTCTACTCTTCTGTCAAAAAGCACTAGTCTCAGACAGTTCTTTGAGTGTGTCTCTGAGACCTGTGGCTTTATGTCTGAGAACTGAAACCGGAATGGAGAGAAGAAACCCCAAGGAGTGTTACTGACAGCCTGGTTGATCACAAAGAACTGGCTAAGATCAGCTGTTTAGAACACACATTTCAGACTTCAGATTTGCTTGTGTTGTTTGTTACATTACTGTTTTGTATTTGTTTGGGCTGTCTCATTAATAGGGTTAGGTATCGGTTGGGTTTTATCTGATACCAGAACCTCTGTATTTTTTAAACGGTTCTGGTGCTTAAACTGTTCTTGAAATGGTACTTAAAGGAGCTGTATGCAAGAAATGTATTGCAATTATTAAAATTTTTTCCCTGATATGTCACTAGACATTAAGAAATCATGTTCATTTCAAATACTAAATCACTGACAGCAGTAGTCCGGCCAGGATATTGTCATTTAAAAAGTGAAGTCGCAGCCCTCGACTGATGTTGATGTGTTTTGTTCTGATGCGTCAACCTCCACCGATCTACCCAATCACAGACGCTGTAGTGTTGCGGTATCGGGGTTGCCACCTCTTCTCTAGTTACCACAGCTGCAGATACAAACTCTTTGGAATATAACGTAAATCTAATCTACAGTCATGGTCAAAATGAATGGCACCCCTGGTAAATATGATCAAAACTGGCTGTAAAAAAATAAATCTGCATTGTTTATCCTGTTTATTCCATTTAAAAAATTGGCAAAATTCAAACCTTTCATTGAAGTAAAAAAAAAATTGAAAGTGGGGGTAAATCACATTATGAAAATAAATGTTTTTCTCCAAAACATGCTGGCCATAATTATTGGCACCCTGTTATTAAATACGTTTTGCAACCTCCTTTTGCCAAGAAAACAGATCTGAGTCTTCTCCTCATAATGCCTGATGAGTTTAGGAGACTCATGGTCCATATTGACATAATTACATCACACAGTTGCCGCAGATTTGTCGGTTGCACATCCATGATGCGAATCTCCCGTTCCACCACATCCCAAAGATGCTCTATTGGATTGAGATCTGGTGACTGTGAAGGCCATTTGAGTACAGCGAACTCATTGTCATGTTCAAGAAACCAGTCTGAGATGATTCCAGCTTTATGACATGGTGCATTATCCTGCTGAAAGTAACCATCAGAAGTTGGGTACATTGTGGTCATAAAGGGATGGACATGGTCAGCAACAATACTCAGGTAGGCTGTGGCGTTGCAACGATGCTCAATTGGTACCAAGGGGCCCAAAGAGTGCCAAGAAAATATTCCCCACACCATGACACCACCACCACAGCCTGAACCATTGATACAAGGCAGGATGGATCCATGCTTTCATGTTGTAGACGCCAAATTCTGACTCTACCATCCGAATGTCGCAGCAGAAATCGAGACTCATCAGACCAGGCAACGTTTTTCCAATCTTCTATTGTCCAATTTCGATGAGCTTGTGCAAAATGTAGCCTCAGTTTCCTGTTCTTAGCTGAAAGGAGTGGCACCCGGTGTGGTCTTCTGCTGCTGTAGCCCATCTGCCTCAAAGTTCGACGTACTGTGCGTTCAGAGATGCTCTTCTGCCCACCTTGGTTGTAACGGGTGGTTATTTGAGTCACTGTTGCCCTTCTATCAGCTCAAACCAGTCTGGCCATTCTCCTCTGACCTCTGGCATCAACAAGGCATTTCCGCCCACAGAACTGCCGCTCACTGGATGTTTTTTCTTTTTCGGACCATTCTCTGTAAACCCTAGAGATGGTTGTGCGTGAAAATCCCAGTAGATTAGCAGTTTCTGAAATACTCAGACCAGCCCTCTCTGGCACCAACAATCATGCCACGTTCAAAGTCACTCAAATCACCTTTCTTCCCCATACTGATGCTCGGTTTGAACTGCAGGAGATTGTCTTGACCATGTCTACATGCCTAAATGCACTGAGTTGCCGCCATGTGATTGGCTGCTTAGAAATTAAGTGTTAACAAGCAGTTGGACAGGTGTACCTAATAAAGTGGCCGGTGAGTGTATATATATGTATATGTATATATATATATGTATATATGTGTGTGTGTGTGTGTATATGTATATATATATATATATATATATATATATATATATATATATATATATATATATATCCACCGCTACTGTACACTCACCGTTTTGCTGTTTTTATAATAGATAACCATTATAAACTAATGTAAAAGTCTGCTCTGCTCATCCATTACAGTTGCCGTTGCAATCAGTGCAGCACGAATCACAGTTCACTGATCGCGTGACCATGGCGGAGGATTCATTGCGCAACATAGACTAAAACGTCTGATAAATGCCTTATCTTGTATAATGCACGCTCAGCACCGCTGCTCCCTATACACAGAGTACGCGCGATCACCAATTTGAAAGTAAAACGGCGCGCGCTGTCATAAAAAAAGCTTAACACAGCCATGTCATGTGAAACGTCTCAGCGCGTCTTGCGCACCCAACTTGTCGGACGCGCCTAGGATGTTACTCTGTGTCAGGCGCGCTGTGATCGGGTGCACAGATCTCAATCCCCTCTTGTACTCGGCCTCCGAACTGAAGCACCACTAACTCCCCCTCCGTTTCCCCAAAGCCCGTCGGTTTCCCTCATAAGCTGATATTAGAGTATTTAAACATTCTCTATGGTATTTTTTTTTAAATGACACACTTGTCTCTTTCTCTCTCTTACAGTTGGCTAGTTATAAACTCTTTAGACGTTTAATGATTAGTGCTTTATTTTTAAAGTTTGTGGGAAAGAATTGTGTAAAAAAAAAATCCCTCATTTTGAGGATGGAATAGGGGAAATCTCCCTTATTTTCAATGTTCAATGTTGACAGCTGCTTCTAATATTGACAGTACTGTAATGTCTTAAGGACAACAGATGAGGCAGGCTTTGTTTCTGAACTTATAATTGGAACAAAAGAAAAAAAAATAGAGACAAACACACCAGCCTCGTTTCTCTCTACCATTTCCGAAATCGCGGCATTAACCCTGTAACTGCCGGTGCAAAATAAAACAGCAATTTCAAAACAATTATAAAGAGTCTGTGTGCTAACTTTGATTATGGTTGCACTTGCGCTTATTGTTTGCACTTCAGACTTCAATGAGTTCAGTTAGGCGGTCACACACAGCCTCAATCAGAAGTTCTGGAAGCTCTTAAATGTACTGTAAGATCTGAAGAGACTTGTGTGAAATCAAACAGGAGAAAAGCCAGTCAATA
>JAQIUQ010005138.1:17500-117562 GCA_030378365.1 Hybognathus amarus
GTCGGAGCTGTTAACACCTCTGAGTTTATAAAAGTGGATTTGGTGGCTGTGATCAAATGAGGATAGTGTTGCTGTATACAATAAGCAGTTATTTTGTGGCATAATCATAAGTCATAGGCCATATGAAGTTTAGTCACACAGTGAAAAATGATACTTAGATTTATAAAATATACTGAAAACACACCAAAGATTTACTTTCGGTATAACAAAATTGTGGTTTAGTTCCATTTACCTTCCCAGAATGCAATTCCTAATTAATGTGGTTCCATTGTTCAACTAATAGATGACAGAGGTCTGTGTGGTATTTGAAAGGTGTTTTTTTTCTTTCTCTTTTTTTTGTCTTATGAGGTACAAAAAAGAAAGAAAAAAGGAGTAGTTTTGAGCATTTTAAAACCATGTAAACTAGGTCTGTAACGATACACAAAACCCACGATTCGGTTCGTATCACGACTTAACGACAAAGTTAAGTATTTATTATCTGACTATTTAAATACTGACTTTGATTAAATAAGCCTAAATGATATACACATCACTTTATTTAATATTTTAATATTAAAACAATCAAATACCTCAACAGTCTGTGAACAATTGCATTTGCAACATAGTGTTCAGATACAATGGAGGATATGAAATCCAGGACAATTACACAAATAAAGTTAAGTATTTATTATCTGATTATGTTTAAATACTGACTTTAATTAAGTAAGCCATATATGATTTACAGAGCACTTTATTTAATATATTAATATTAAAACAATCAAATACCTGAACAGTCTGTGAACAATTGCAACATAATGTTAGACACAATGGAGGATATGAAATCCAGGACAATTACATGAATAAAGTTAGTTTAATAAAGCTAAGTATTTTTATCTGACTATATTTAAATACTGACTTTAAAATAAATACTGACTTAAATTAAATAAAGGCCTAACTGATTTACACAGCACTTTTTTTATTATGTTAATATTTAAACAATCAAATACCTGAACAGTCTATGAACAATCTTCCAGAATTCTCTGTCAGACTCTTGAAGATTGTGTCTTGAGTAGTCTCTTCAAGGAAAGGTAGAGATTTGAAACGGGGTCAAGTACAGTGCTCATACCGGTATGAAGAAACTGAATTAGTGCCCTATCCGAATCAGGGTATCTGTCCTCAAAGTCATGTGCAATAGCAGATTTGATGTCTTTCAATACTGTTGAGTCAGAGACACTGTGCTTCATGGAGGCCAGGATCCGTGTTTCAATGGCATGATGATTGAAATATTTGGCATCTGCTCAGTGCTCATGAGGGCAGTCACAGTTTTCAAAGGTTTAAGAACCTGGACCACGTCCTCAGCTAGTTTCACATCATCATCAGACAAGAGTGACGATGTCTTTAATGTTTTTTTTTGACACTCTTGTCTGTTAATACAGAGAAAACAGCAGCCTGCTGCTCAAGGTAGCGTTCGAGCATGTCGTGGTTTGAGTTCCACCTAGTAGCCACATCCTGGACCAGCTTGTGTAAGGGCAGCTGTAGCATCACCTGTTTCTCCTTCAACACAGCTGCAGCTGTTGTGCTGCGGTGGAAAAACGTGACCACTTTCCTCACTCTGCCGAGGAGTCGGGACATGTGGGGAACGCCCATCCCTCTCTGCGCAGCCAGATTAACAGTGTGAGCAAAGCATCGTATAGCGCGGTGAAAATCCGGCCGCCTCGACAGCATTGGCAATATTTCTGGTGTTGTCTGTTGTCACAGGAACGTTTGTTCTGCTGATTTTCCAATCTATCGCAGCCTCTTTAAGTATCTCCGATAAATAGCCACTTGTATGGCTCTCATACACAGCGCATGTTTGGAGAACGGGGTTTGCTATTTGCCAATCGGCTGTGATGCAGTGTGCGGTTATGGTCATATAGCTGTCTGTGGAATGGGACGTCCATCCATCGGTGGTGATTGCGATGGATTCAGCAGTACTCAACCCTTCCTCCACTTTAGCCTTTGTTTTCTCCAGAAGCTTTTGTAGCACATTTTGAGAGAAATGCGCCCGGCTTGGTAATGCATAACGGGGCTCGAGCACACTAGGTAAATACTTGAATCCCTCGTTTTCAACAACCGAAAAGGGGCGCATATCCAGTGACATAAAATTTCCAATTGCATCAGTAATTTTTTGTACTCGATCTGAATTGGCTGTAAACTTTGCTTGGAATAAACTAGGCAGTGTAGGCTGCTGACTTTGAGTTGTTTTCTGTGCACGCGCTAAACTGCATGTTGGTTGTGTTGCCGGCCGGTTGGGGAAGCTTCTTTAAACACTTACGGCAAATTGTGTGGATCTTTCGACTACACGATTGCCATCTTTGTACTCCACTGGGTAGCCAATATGTTGCCATACTGCTGACTTAAAAGTATGAGGAGGGTCCAGCGATCTCTGGGTTTGTTGCCATGTCTCCTCTCGGTTATGTCCCAACTAGTTCGCATGACGCGTCACGTAAAAAGGTTAGTAGCACACGGAATTGGAGGACGCTTACAGATAAAAATTAAATTTATATATTTTTTATTTATCCTCAACTAGTTTTGTGGTGTAGGTCAAGGTATTTTATAATGTTCAAATATAACTTTAAATAATCTGGAAGTTGGAAGGGGTGTGTCGATCGCGATTCTGCCTTCTCACATCGTGATACAGGATAGTGGACCTGCGTATCGCGATTTCGATTTCATATCGCATATTGTTACAGCTCTAATGTAAACCATGTAAAAAAAAATAATAATAATTAGCCTACCTAGATCATATTAAGTTTGTGAAATTGACCCTAAGATTGATACAATCAGAGTGATTTAAAACTGTAAATCTAACCTGTTGCCTAAACGTTCATCAACTCGTATCAGTTGTGGGAAAAACGGAAGCTCAAGCATGTTGGCTTGAATAGTTATTTAAACTGATATGATTATCGTTTTGTGGACACATGCTTTGTTTATAATTTCCAAGGTCACACCCCCAAATTCCATGCTTTGAAAAGTTGTCTAAATTATTAGTTTACGCTTAAGTAATCCAGCCATCATGTCATCGGCAGGCAAATGCCTGGCTCCCAGCAGAGCCGCACACTGCCTAGAGAAAGAGTCACTGCTCGTTAATCATTTAGAGGGAGCAATTTGCGGAGCACCTGTGTCCCAAGCAGGTAGCTATTAGGAGGATTCATTAAGTGGAGGACTGCAGAAGTAATGGCCAGCGGCAAAGGTCATTTAGAAAATATTGGTTTCTTTGAATACTGCCCAATAACAGGGAACATGTGCAATTTTCTCTAGAGAAAATGTGGTGTATTTATGCTGTTAGTTATTTAGTCTGGAGGCATTGGTTAAAGCTTGCATGAGTCTGTCATCGCAAGTGGGCTTTTATGTCCAGAGTACTGAATGACTTTAGCAGAGATTTTCTTTAGCGCTATATATTTAGAAGTATGTAAAACATATTTTCAATATATTATGATTTCTCTTAACTTGTCTTCCATCTTGGAAGATTTTTTTCCCCCACTGAACCCATTGCATTCACTGCATCCCAATGTGCAAGAGTATTGAGTATAAGAGTGCCTGGATGGTCTACTATTTTCAGTTGATTTTCGAAGTGTGGATCCATACACTCTAACGGCTAATGTTGCCCAAAACCTAGTGTGCTTTGAAGGAGGTTTTGGTTCAGAAATACAAACATAAATGAAAAGCATAAGAGAGGTCCTTCTTAACTCTGAGATTAAATGAAATTTTGTGGATACTAACTTTGACAAGATGATTGACAGGCCAGTTTATGGTGACAGGATACACATAACTATGCGACAGAGTGTCCGTTAAAGACACAATTTTATCATGGGATAGTATGTTCCAAAGCTTGGATACTCTTCTGTTGCTCACTCAAAAGCATTTTCTTCACAAAAAAGTACATATTTTAGGGAACAGTATAAGGAGGCATGTTGGGATGTAGTAATTGTTTTATAGGATTGATTTCTCTGTGAAGAGTACATGCTGCCTAAAAAAATGGTGTTTGGTTAGATTAAAACAAACTGGTGGAATTGCTGTTAGTGAGAATAATTTGAGCAACACTACCATCCCACCATTTCAGGGGGTCTTGGTCTGCTTCCAAACGAACTTTAGTATGATTTGAACTGAAATCTGAGAATGCAACATGGACCAAAGACTTTTAAACCAACCAAAAAAACAGGATCTGGATCAAAAGAACCAAGAGAAGCAAACTACAAGTGTGAACAAATCCTAAATAGGCAACTCTCAAAATTATGTAACAGAGCTGGAATACCCTACGCTCAAAAGTTGATTGTTGAAAGCAAGACATCCATATTGCAAGCAATTAATAGTCAGATATTCATTTAAGGAAGTTATACCACACATTTTTACATATTATAGCAAAATATGTTTTGTACTGTGATGATTTGGAAATAATTGAAATGCATTACTGGCAATATGTATTTTTATAGCCTGGTAATACTAGTGATGTATGTCTTGAGACCGGTCTTGGTCTCGAGACCGGTCTTGAGACCACTTTTGCGTGGTCTTGGTCTCGTCACGGTCTTGAAGGTCTTTGGTCTTGGTCTTGTCTTGGTCTCGGTCTTCGGACCTCTCGGTCTTGTCGAGGTCTTGCTGTCTCAGACCGATATAGGAGGATCTTTTGTGACGTCATTGTTTGTTTGTCGCGTTGCATCATGGGAATCGTGTGGCAAGAAACACCGCTAGATACCTGTAATTTGATTGTTTTGCATGTTTGGAGGAGGATTTAGGGAAGAGGATGGTTCACTATTGCTGTGTGGTCGATTGTATGGCTTGTTGGGGGCTTGATAAAGTTTTTCATTTCATTTTAAATAAATAAGAACATTGATCAATGGCTTACCCGGCTTTGCAGTGAGCAGTGGTTATTTCTCCGTTCTGCGATCACCCACGATAGATGCGAAATTGCGAATCACGCGGTGACTTTGCTTGGCCAGGCCTAACCTCTGCTTTAACAGTCTGATCTCATAATATGGCGCATGTATAACACGCCAATTCGTATTTTCAACACGTATAATCGCTTTTCACCGTGTTTATGAACGCCATTGACTTAATGTTACATTACTGTATATATAAATATATGACCCACCCCAACCCCGTCCTTAAACCTACCCGTCACTGTGGTTAATAGCATTTATCAGTCTTCCCCTACCATCCTAGTAAAAAAATATCGCTTCCCAGATGTAGATCTACATTTTGCTTCGTTTCGCTTCATTTAATGGCAGAGGCATACACGCATAGCTCAAAATGCATAAAGATAAGATATGTTATGCAAAAATCATGATGTCATGTTGCTTTTAGCATTATCACTGCTTTCTGTTTTCGCAGAAAAGATCGGCCCAACTTTTCGAGAAACAAAATAATCATAGCCCTCCAGGCTTTTGAAAGCCTTTTATATTTCATGAGTGGAGGGTCCTAAATAAGAATAAATGTCTCCCCAGTTGATTATAGTGGCCAAGACACGGGTGAGTCGAACAGACGTTTTTGAAATCCCAAATCACTTATGGGCTTTGAATTGAATAACTTAAATTTTGTCACCAATACAAATTTTGAGCTTCTCTCCAAACCTCCTCCGGTCATCAGATATTAAAGTGCTTATATATTGTTTTTTTTTTGCCTGCTAACTCTCTTGAAAGTGCTTGTCGCGTCTTTACAGTCGGTCATTCTATTGTTTTCTTGCCACCCAACGACTCGCGCATGCGTACAATGATGTCAACAAAGATCCTCCTACAGTGGTCGGGGGATTTAGCAATACAATATTACAATTTCCACGACGATATCCGCAACAGATTGAGGCGCATGTCCGAGTGAAGACACGGTGTGCGCGAGCCACACAAGAAAAACACTGATCGCAGCGGCAATGAGCACTTTGATCACTTAATTAAAAAAAACACCTATCATGTACAGTTATTGATGTATTCATATTTAGTAAAGCACATATCAGTGACATGATAGGTTTTAACTTCATTCAGGAGATTTTGGGTAACTGCACAACTGACAGATGACTTAGAGCGCACAGCCAACGATGTTTGTGTGTAACCATAGCGACAAAACAACCAACTTTCAGTTCCTGCACTTAAGCTTATAATTTAGTTTTTAAAAATATTTATGTATTTAAAAGTTGCAGAATGGATTCATGTGGAGATTTGGAAATGGCAGAGATAGACAGGCAATGCAAAACAAAATCTTACAAGTTATTGCTTAGCTTCAACAACACTAGTCTATTTTTTGGTCTTGAGTCTTGGTCTCAGACTTCGTCTCGGTCTTGGTCTCGACTTAGTCTGTCTTGGTCTTGGTCTCGATACCCTCTGGTCTTGGTAGTGTCTTGGTCTCGGTTTAGGCGGTCTTGACTACAAGTCTAGGTAATACCAGACTCTTTTTAAATTAACATAAATATAAATAACATAAACGGGGAACATAAATAATCACTTTACCTTCCGAGTCTTACGTTAATTTGTCACGTGACGTACGCAATGAACAGATCGTTCATGAATCACCTATCTGGGACTAATGCAGCAGAATGTCGAAACGAAATATGGTGGATTGTTGTTGTTATTATGATAATAATATGATAATAAGAGCACGCCAGGAGCGTTCACAGCCGAGGAGACCGACATGGCCGTAAAAGACAGAGAAGTGACGTTGTATGGGAGTAAGTTATGTCCTTATACATATGTGTCTTGCCACTATATAATAGGTCAAACAGGCCTGGTCCGTCATTACTACAATGTTTTCTTGTTATAATGAATGATTTGCAAAAATAAAAACAGCTGCATCTGTGTTGATGAGAGAATCGAAGTCTGCGTTGTGCAAAAGCTACATAATGGCCAAGCATGCACCCTTAAGATAGCATTATTAACAACGTGCAAAGCGCCACTGACTTTAGACATTTTTTTTACGCGTTATATGGCATGTTGGTCTTTGTTTGTTGTTGCTGGTATACGTTGCAAATAGAGGGGCGGCAAAATTGTTTTTCGCCTACAGCGGCAGAAGTGCACGCGCCGGTCCTGGCTCTAAACACTTGATGATGCGCGCGAAATACCGGAGTGAACATGGCTGTAAACGACTTGCTTCAGTTTGAAAAACCCCGGAATGTTCTCCATAACAGAGTAAATTGCATCCCGTGTCTTGTTTCCCATTTCTGCGGTCGTTTCGGTTTTCGATTTCTCTATTACCTGCAATGTAAAACTCAGCGCTTAGCGCCTACGTCACGGCTCTCAGCCCGCCCTCTGTTCATTGATTGGCCGGCTGTTTTCAGCCCAGTGGAAAACTGAAAGATAGGCTGCTATCTCAGACTGACTACAGGAGCGAAATGAAATTAGCGGAAGTAGGAAGTCTGACGTAGTCAGGCTAGTATTTTTAACCCACTGTAATAAATATTTAACAAATTAAAATGTACCCTACAGTGTGGGAATTAAACCGCGGCCATTGCCGCCTCTGCCTTACACTTTGGCCGTCATGCCCCGTGAAAAAAAAATCATTCTACGGCCACAGTGGCCTGTGTGCCCTGGCCCTGTCCAAGTTACATATATAAAGCGCCAGTGCGGCATAGAGGGGTTGCTTTGAATTACAGCGAGCCACCCAAGAAGTCTCTGAACTTCAAATAGTTCGTGGATTCGCGCAGGTGCAGTGTCATAATCATATCGACTGATCTCACGCCTCAAAACAGCAGTGCAAGAAGCACGTAAGTTAACATCAGCACCAACAGAAGAACGACACTCAAGTAAATATTAGCATAGCAAACGAGCTAGCCGGTTTGATATGATACGTTATGATTTGACTCAACACTTAGAATTACCGGTATATTAAACTTGTTAACCGTTGCCAGTGCGTCGCGCACGTTACTAAGTTACTAGATTTAATGTTTTTACCTTGACAAACTATACATCATTAAAATTATATAAGACTCGCGTTTCAGTATTTGACCACTATTATATTCTGAGAAATTTATATTGACAGTTATGTCTTAATGCGTCAGACGTTCCCATTCATAAAAAAACTCCTGTGCTGTCGTCATGACAGCGATTCACAAAACAACGTCCCTCACGGCTTTTAGCTCAAAAGTGTGCAGATTTTACGAAATATTGATCTCAGTTTACATCAGATTTATATTGACAGGAATAATATTTTATTGAATTTATAGCCAAATGCGTCGATGTAATCATTATGAGCACTGTACTGATGTGCGGACGCTCTACTGAACATTATAGTCCATCTTTGAACACATGAAGAAGAGCGTTCGACAATGCAGGAAATCCCCGACCACAAACAAAGCTAACAGATCGCTGTAACATGCACATTATGTCGTTTTAAAGACAATAAACATTTTCGCAATTATATTTGACTTACCTGTATTCTTCGAGCCATGTCAGGCATTTTCATAATAGATTATATGTATAATGTTATGATAATCGATAGACTTTATCATCGTTTCATTATACATAAAATATTATATTTTCTGTCTGATTTTTTTTTTACCTTCTAGAATGTAAGGGCACTCTCTCTCATTAAAAAATATGTTTTTTATTTTTATTAAAAAAGTCATAATTCATGTCTTATTCCAAATTAGGATGTTATGGTATTAATCTGAATGGTAAAACCATCAAATTGTACTCAATGGCCTTTGTGCCCTGTCATATGGCCTTGGTGCCCCTAAAAAAAAGAAAAGGTGGAGGCCAAATGGCCTTGCCCCTAAAAATACATAATTCTCACCCTGGTACCCTATCTTATTTTATATTAATTTGTGCTGTCACACAGTCTATTTTGTCAGCTGCCAAGGTGCTGCTCATTATTATGGTAGGATGACATGTTTGTAATTATAGCAGTTGTGATTGCCACAATGATGACAACATCACGCAACAAAAATTGTCTCGAGGCTGCATGTTGAGTAGCGTTGCTTTAAGGAGTTTGTGTGTGTGTGCGTCCCAACAAGAGTGCATGTCAGCAGCAGGACACAGATCCTGGGCTCAATCCAGATCTGTTCTACACCAGCAGTCATTTGTCAAAGGATCTCTCTGCGCGCCCGGTCCACAGCACAGACTCTCATCGAGAATGAATGATGGGAATCACGGCAGGACTGGACCACCACTGAGATGTACCACAGCACATCTCTTATGGGCCTTAATGACCCTCCCGTGACATCAGAGCCAATTTAGGTTTATTGTCTTTTATATTCGGGTCACTTAGAGGAAAAGTTAACCCAAAAAGATGTACTGTATGTTCTTCTGCAGAACACAGAAGGGAACGTTTGCTCTCTGGTCTGCTTTTTGAGGACCCCTCCCACTACGCTGTGTCACCTGTGCTTGACGATTAATGACACAAATATCACACAAAAATGATACATTATAAATGAATACAGTGAGATTATTTATAAATACAAAATAAATACTTAGTGAAAATAAATAGCCTACTTATTATTATTTTTATTTTTTTACTTTTACTTTACTCTTTTACTAACTCTTTGAAACTTATTAAAACACATTAAATAGATTATTTGCTAAAATAATGACAACTGAGAAATCAAAAACATAATAAGAGCGAGGGTTCAACAATGACAATTATTGTTGAAAACTGTAAAAATAGTATTATTTCTCAACTGTCTCAATAGATTTTAACTGTCCACAAAATCTTTTTATTATTATTATTATTATTGTAACAGACTTTGTTAGATTGTACATGACAGAATCCAACAACGTCTGTTACTATAATACCGCTAAAGATGTACTGACGCTCGTTGTATATGTGTGTGTATGCAATGTATGTTTCCCCTCTGGGCTTGCTGTAGATAGGAATGGTTCAATTGCTGCACAAAACACACCATAAATAATCATGCAAACATACTTTTGACATAACAGGACATAATTCACTCTTGCTCTGTTTTTCATCTCCTCAGTCATTTTCTTAGTTCTATTTCTGGCACTAGAGGGACCAACACAGTCTCATGAAAATGCGTATCTATACCACGAATGTCATTCTCGTGGTATTTATACGGCAACAATGTTTTTTTTTTGCGTGTATATGCTACGCACTAAAAAACCCTGGGGGTTTAGGGTAGGGATGTGCACGAATATTCGAGTTTTCGAATATTCAATATGTAATTATTATCCGAAAAATAAAATACTCATTCGAATTTTGAATATGTTGCTTTGCTGGCCATAAATGCCATGAAAGTCCATGATAAATCCTAAAAACTAACTCGCAGTTACAATTAAATGCACTGGATGGCGCTGTGGAGTGTGTTAACAAGTTGTCTGTATTTGATCACATAATGTTGTTGTCTGCCTCGTGAAGTTTGGAATTAACGGTACTTGAAAAGGCTCTTACTAAACGGAATTACTTTTGATCAAATTAATTAATTAATCTGAGTTATGATATCATCACCATGAGAAATCACATGAAATCCAAACAGTCGAGTGAGGAAAGACAGCTGTTCATCATTGCATTACGACTGCAGGTAAGCGCAGCTGGACCCCGCGTGATCAAGAGATGATAACTTATCTAATAGCAAAATGATTTTGAGACATACTTCCTTTAAGTTTCGTTAAGGAAGACCGGTCTTAAGAACAGAAAATGCAAAGTGCTGTTAGAAACACTGTTCTCTTTGTGTCTCTGAAACGTCTGTCAGCGCGGCGTCTTTCTCACTTCGAGCATAAAGTGCTGGCTGCGCCCCTGCATGTAACGTTAGATATTATTGTTTTCTCAACATAAACGTGAAACAATATAAACACGATAATCAATAATTTGCTGACTCGTGTGTGATGTGTGTACGTTCTGTACGATATCTGACGCAATCTGCTTTATTAGGGTTTTTTCCGCTCGCGCTGCTTGAGCATGCTTTTAATAATGCTTTTTTATATATACATTTTGTTTACACGTAGGCCTAATGTTTAATGTTTTCAACTAAAAGAAAACTTTAATTACTATTGTAAGCTTGTTGTGTATTGCCTAATTGTAAGCTTGTCCAGAAATGGTGACAAAAACATAAAAAAATAACTTAAAAATAACGTCTTTTCGTTAAACATAATTTAAATAAACGAATATTCGAATATTCGATTTTTATGAGCCCGAATATTCGAATGCAATATTTTTGAAAAATGCCCATCCCTAGTTTTGGGGGGAGGGGGTGAGGAGTTTGTGCGCATTACACGCCAAAAAGCGTGAATCGTATGCACGCGAAAACACGTACCATATACATGCAAAAACTGTAAATGGCACGAGAAATGACATTCGTGCTATAAATACGAGCTATAATGAGATTGGGCTCACATCCTTTTTTGTGAAAATGGCTTAACATTACCGCAAGTCCGCGACTATGCGCAGTTGCGCACAAATTGTCTTTGCACGCATGAGGTGTCTAGACTTAAATGCTGGCAGACACAGCAGCAATTGTAGGGAGGTATATAGATCATGAAATCAGAATGTTCTTGTCTTTAATTTTTAATTAATTCATATTAAATCATTTTATGTCAGTTGTTTAAGTCATCTAAAAAAAATATTTTTAAATTTTTCGACTCTGATTGGGGGGCCCAAGCAGCCGCCTAGTTTGCTTATGCCTCGGGCCGGCCCTGGCCTAAATCCGTATGCAGAGCTATTAGGCGACGTGGAAGACGTGGCTGAAAAGCAAAGGTTTGCCTGGGGCCATCCTTAAATTATTCTTGTTTGCCGGAACCTGACCTAACCCAGTCAATTGAGGGCCGAACCCAATTATTGTTTTTTTTTTTTTTTTTTAGTTCTATCGACTTGCCGGTTGTAACTTGTGGTTAAGACCGACTGATTTTTTTTTTACTCTTCAAACGACCAATTCAAATTCAATAAAATAATATTGATTAGGCTATATTTTAGTTAGTATTGTGAAAGTTGCTTATTTCTACATACAAACATAGGCTACGTTCTTTTAAATAAAAAAAAACTGTGGCGTCAGTCATCTGATTATGTTCACACCATTTGTTTACGCGTGTCACACTATATGACTTGTAAGTTCGCTTCGTTTCATTCAGTGTTCGCGCTTGGTAAACCCGGTATTAAACGGGCCCTGGGGCTGAATTTCAACCATTTCTATATATAATAATAATATTAAACAATTTGTCTGTGATGCAATTTTGCTATTCGCGGCAGTCCAGAAGAGAGAGAGCGATCTCTCACCCGGAGCCACAGCGCTCACAACAGCCCTGCTTAATGAGTGACAATGAGGACAGAACTAAACATTCAAACGTGGTTACACTTTAGATCTGGGATATTATTCTAATTTTATTTTAGATTTCCGCTTTCAAAGATTATAAAAAGAAGAATTTGAGATGAAACCATTACAGGCGCATTCTGTCTAGCGCAACTTCCTTCCCTTCACAGCGTTGCGCTGTCATTTCTTCCTAAGACCCAAACGTACTGTCAGAATCAGCACGATCGGTGATTGTTGTAAAATGCAGTCTGTACTGTTGCTAAACTGCGGACGCGTTTAATCATTAAAAGAGCTATTAAAAGCACAAAAGTCTGCGCACGAGAAGCTTTTCACAAGGTGACGTGCGCTCCGAAATGCACTGCAACGAGACAAGAAAAGTAGGCTATAGCCTCATTTTGGCCTTCATGTGCGCACCTACTATCAAATATACATAAACTATAAAAATGACCTGCTCTGAGATTCATTTAAACACAGTCTGTGTCTTAAATAGACATAAATAGTTGGGAGAAAATGATGGTGCATCAGTCATCTATTAGACCTGCTCGATCTTAAAGGGCAGTCGTCTAATTAACATGTGACCACTGAGCCAGTAATGCAAATCAAACAACAAAAGACAAGAGAAAAATCACTCACAGCTCTTGCATAAATAACTTAATCTTTAATAAGCATTAATCTAACTATGATTAACTACGCAGTGTCATTTTACATTTGATTACTAAATTAAATTTCTATTCAGACAGAATCAGACACGCTTAACTGAAAGTAATTTTAGACCTTCCTGAAATTAAAGCACTGTGTATACAGGCTAATTTGTATCTTTGTTTGACCATGTCTTTGTACTTGTTTTTGCTTATATCATGTACATATAAAAAAAATGGAAAATGGAAATGTCTTTAGAAATGGAAAATCGATTCAATAAATTTTTTTCACATTTTTTTTCACACAAGTGACTGGCCTAAAACGTAACCGGTCTCTGATTTGTAGGTTGCATTAACTCCTAGCAGTGGATGCACGGTTTGAAGGCCCAGTCAGTGACATCACAATAAGCTATTTTTTAAAAAAAAAATCATAATCACCATGACCAAAATTGTACTTTTTTTTTTACATTTAATCTTGAAAAAAAAAAATAATAATAAAAAAAAATATCGACCTACCTACAGACCCTTTTTTATTTTTTTTATTTGGCTGTTACTGCAAACAAAAATATTTTTAAGGATGGCCTGATTTGTGCATTAAAAGCCTTCTATACATTTTTCACAGTCAGCGCTGTTTGATCTGATAATCTATGGTTGATTACAGAACTCTGCGCCGAATCGAAATGTTTCTTACTGGATCTCGTAGCGATGATATTATTAATTCTGAGGTGAATTCAATGGATTTCTTCACTGGATCTCCTAGTAACAGTGTCACATAATCGAGAACGGCCCACGACTGGGGCTTTTGCGCTTGCTTTACTGTCAATGATTCAGAGCACTGCTCCATAGATATACATAAGAAAGGCTATGCACTGCTCTGTCTATTACTGGTCCGAACTAATAAACGGTCTGTGAAGCATAAATGAGTAGCGTATTTTCGTTCCACTTTCATTTTGTTTGCATTCGCTGCTCAGTAACGAGTCGATAGATAGCAGGTTGTGATATTTGTCTCAGTCTCCTTCCCTCAGACATTTACGAGCGCTCCCTGATTCTTGTCGCACTCACTCATTCCGGATTCATTGACATGCCCCTTACATGTTTAACTCATGCGTTTAACGTGTGGCAAATTTAATGGTGACCTTGAATTGCAAGTTTTTGATTGTCTGCTACACATTTGTGTAGATTGTCTGAGGTGGCGTGAAGGTTAAGGGGTTAAAACGAAGTTCAACTGGTTTGCAAGAATTATGAGCATTCTGGATTCCTTGTAATCAAACAAATGATTTGTGAGTGATTGTCAACAGGATCAGCGGTGTTCAGTGTTAGATTCTTTTGTCTTCAAAAAAAATAAATAAAATAAAATAAAACCTTCACCTGAAGTCAGTACTGCTTCTAGAGGAAACTAGGGAAGAGTGCAAATAGAATGGTGGTAATAAATTTGGAGACAATAGAGAAGAAAATTAGACTGCACTTCAGCGATCCCTTTTGTTATTTATGAAAGGATAAATAAGGATAATGAGTGGTGCAAAAATACCATGTACATTTTTAGTTTCCTCTTTGTTCACTCTTTATGATGGCTATAATTAATAGTGGCCCTCACGCAGGCTTTTTGTGCTGTGCGATTGCTTATTCAGTTCTTTTCAGTTCATTCAAATATTTGGGGTTTTCTTGGAAACTGGCATAAATATCCATTGTAAAACAATCAAACAATTAGATGTGTAGTAATGATATATTACACTTGCAATGACTTTATTGGGAGCAGCATTTTTAGTTTTATCATATGACATATGATCAGCCAATAAAATGACAATCTATGTGCCATGTGCTTGACATTTTTGGCAACAAAGGAAGTGAAGGAGACATCACATGTTAAGTCCCATGTTGTCTAGGTGAGTTAATTTAAGACAAGGAAATATATATATAAATTTCATTAACATCCATATGTGTTTTGTCATTTTTAATGCCTATTTTGTTAAACCAATAAGTCATCAACAAAATCAACAAAACATCTATGCATTATGCATAAGTGACAAGGGAATACACATTTTAGGGAATACATATTTTCTGTAGCTGGCACTATTCTAGCAGAAATGTGTCTTTGTTTTACTTGATGCTAGTATACATATGTCTAGTGTGTGTGTGTGTGTGTGTGTGTGTGTGTGTGTGTGTATATATATATATATATATATATATATATACATATATATATATATATATATATATATATATATATATAATTTAATTATATAATTATAATTAATAATTTTCATTTTCAATTAATACTGAAAAGAATAAAATAATTATAATGTCAAATGAGGTAAATGCATTATTAAATAAATCTGAAGACATTAAACATTTAATTTCATTGTTTAAATACATAAATTAAATGTTACATTAACATAAAATGTTTTGTTAACATTTGTACATTTCTAATTTTGTTTCATAAAATATTTCAGTTTTAGATGCGGTCAGTGCATCAATAATGAATGTTTCATAGTCTGCCAAAGTATGAAAATATGCATGTCAGAATCACACATGGAAATACCTACGATTACTAATACGATATCATTGAATTTTATAACATTGTGGAATCATGCACACATAAAAGTCTTTGTGGTGTTTGAATGCTGTGATAAATATGTAAACTTTTGGGCTTGTTAAACAACAGTGATAAAGCAGTTCTTATCTTGGATATATTGAATGGTTGTGACTGTGCAAAATAAAGTGTTGACCCGCACACACACATACTGCTTGAGCAGCTCAGGCTACAGACATGTTTTGAACCACTAGCCGTATCCCACAAACAGATCTTGCATAAGCAAGTGTTTCTGTCAAGTGCAGTTGGCATCACAGCCTGAAACGGACAATATTTCTTTAAAGCATATACATGACAGCTCCACCATTGGACTTTCCATCTTAAACTTTAGAAAAGGCTTCATTTTTTTTGACATTGAGTATATCTTTGTTCCCTCTTATTCAATGACTGTTTTCATCTTGCTTTTGAAAATCCTCTTTTTTTTGCACTGCCTCTGACTGTGCTTTCCTTGGTTTTGCTGTAAAAGAGAAGCCAGCCTCTTTTTTTTTCCAGAGAATGTTTGCTTTTGGGCCTCTTAAACTATTCCCAGTCAAAACAGTGTAGTCACTTGTATGTCATGCCAGATTGTCACACATGAAGAATGATTTTACCGTTTGGAAAAAGCTGTGTGCTGGGTTTTTAGTTCCACTTGTTCTTAAAGCTACAGTTGGCAAGTCTGGATGATTGAGTAGACTTAGGCAAAATTTTGAATGTTTACAACTCTCATGCCTCTCCCCACTATCAATGAATATCCTCCCACAGAGTTCGTGCTCGTCAGTGCGTGTGCACCAGCGTTTCTGTGAAGCGCCCGTCTCATTATCATCCATCAACAGTCTTCCAAAAAGCCGAACTTTATTCCTTCATCTGGACGTGTTCATACACCTAATGTTATGTTCACACGGATTTCAGTGCAAACAAAGCTAACGAACACTACCCAACAAGTGCTGAACGTAAGCTATCCATACCAACACATTTGGGCAAACATAGGCTACTTACAATTACTAACATAACACTAAGACAAAGTAACTGGTTGATAATGCGCGATTACTTGTCGAAGAAATGTTGCAAGGTCTGCATTCAGCTCTGAACCCAAATAAATCACATAAATCTCCACCGTTCTGATTGTAACATGTGCGAGGGGTGGCGTGTGCATGACCTGTGATTGACAGTCAGATCTCACACTCCCCTGCGCTGATTGGACTGAACCGTAGCGGTAGGATTTTTGCAGAACAAATAACACGCTCCAGGTGGAGTTAGAAGGTCTTTTTTTCCTGAAAACCACTTTATGTTGTTCTGTCAGATTGTAGTGTCGAGTTCACTGAATATGATCAAAAAATGTTGCCGACGCCAGCTTTAAATTTCAAATTTTTAAAAATGTATACACATTAAAGCTGCAGTCCATAGCTTTTTTGGGGTTAAAAATTATCCAAAATACATATTTGAGAAAATACATAACCAGCCAGTGTTCAAAACTATCTGCTTGCCTTAGCTCTGATTCCAAAATGGTAAGCTTGTAATAATGTTTTAAATTCCAGTGCTGGTCAGCCCGTTTCTCATCTCAAGGCGTCATCTTAACTGACGCTTTTGACCATGTGTCATCTAACTGACGTTTTAGGCACCCTTCGGCGTCAGTTAGATAACGCGCTTGGATCACGTGCTGAACCCTACCCCAGACTCTAAACCTACCCGCGTCATCTAACTGACGCTAAAGGTAAAGTGTTAGTTAAGATGACCCTCTGAGGATCACGTCCTCTGACACTAAAGGGTGCCTAAAACATCGAGATATTGAAGCATGGTCAAAATTGTCAGTTAGATGATGCCTTGGGATGAGAATGGGTTATACTGGTGGATTTCCTTTGCGTCATTATGTCACATCTGCACACATAAAGAATGAGTCTTGGCTAGTAGGCTATATTGCGTGTGAGGATGTTTGGAGGTGGAGATTTTACAGCAGTTTCTCACAGCACTTGATATAAACATATCAATTTTGATGGCGGATCCAGAAAGGTTCAAAAGACAATCACCAGTAGTGTTGTCACGATACCAAAATTCTTGTTTCGAAATCGATACCAAGTTCAAGTATTGCGAATTTCGAATACTTTTCCTGAAAATTAAAGTATTTCTTACAAGGCTTTTCACATGCACTTCCTTTACATAGGTCTGTGCTCTTTAATGCCGTAATAACCTAATATAAATAAATCACTGACATGCACATGCTCTGATTATTAAGGAATGCTTCTAATCAATTGGCCGGAGATCGGTATCGGCTGATCATAACATTTTATGACTTGAATCGGTACTCACTAACTTGGCCGATCTTACAAACCGATCGCGATTGATGACATCAACGCGTGAGGACCAAGCGGCAACATTCTAATCTGAAAGCTGTTAAACTTCTACCCGGAAGTGGGCTAAACTGCAATACATCTCAAATCCGCTAGAGGGCGGTCCCAAAAGGGAGCAAATATCCATAGACATCATGTTAAAATCTCTGTTTTCACAGCATAAATTCATATGTTTACAGTTTGGTCCCATGGACTTTTATTGTAATCTTCAATATGTTCTGCGTGCCTGACAACTGTGAGGGGTGAATTTTTTTCTAACTTGTTAGTTTAGATCATACTTAAATATAAAATGCATGACAAATAGGCTAAGGGCGGTTAACTTTGATTGACAGCTGAGAAGAGGCTGCGCCGAGTGAATTTGACGTCTCGGCCATGATCTGACACAACACATCATACCACCTCTGTATCCTTTCTGAAACTTTTGTATTTTATTTTCCAAGATTTTCTAGTATGGCGCCGCGCCAACCCCCATAAACAGCGTCAAACCCGTTCTTCAGAGAGTCTATGGGTGACGTCACAGATGCTTTGTCCATATTTTTTACAGTCTATGGTGAGGACGTACATGATACTTATATTGGAGAATGTTTAATTAAACCTTATTTGTTACATCACACTTCTCCATGTTGGAGTTTAAATGTTTCTATTTATTTTATTCTCTTTAACATTGAACAGTGTTTAATTAAACCTAATGAGTTGAATCAAACCACTTCAATTTGTTCTTTTAGGAGTTTAAATGTTGTTTGATTTATTTATTTATTTATTTTGTCCTGCTCAGACTTGTATTGGACAATGTTTAAGTTACATCAGACTTCTCCATTTTATGAGCTGCATTAAACTGTTCCATTTTGTTTATTTGTCTTATATTAAGTCAATTAAGCATCGGAACGGTAATCGTGTATCGGCCGATCACCATGACAAGAAATCGGTAATCGGTATCGGCTGCAAAAATCCTGATCGGAGCATCCCTACTGATTATTATAATCATATAGCCAAAAGCTCATTTTGCTGATGTTTTATCCTTTATTTTAGCAGCTTGCAAATTATTTATGCTAGCTATGAAAGTTGGGGGAAAGTTGTACACCTAATACAAAAATAGAATGAGAACATCTCCAGTTAACTAGCAGATAATTCATTTAAGTTCGCTATTAAATAAGAGATTGGCCCGCCTTAAATCTGTTGTTGTTGTTTTTTAATCAAGCAGAGCGCTCTTTTTCGCTGCTATCAGTTGCATGGATACAGTGTCTTTTGCGGCTCGCCCAGTCGCGCACCGTCTTCACACGGACGCGCGCTTCGGAACTATTGCCGTTGCAGAGACTATTGTGTTACAGGCCGCTGGATTGTGTTGCTAATAACTTGCAGTGTATAACTACTAAGACCGGCCCTCGCGGCCTCGAAACACCACCGCCCCACCGGGAAAAGATCCGACTCTCCGCAACTGCCACTCCGCTACTGACAGGCGGCCACTGTATCAACGTGTGCTCGCGCATGCAGCCGTCTCGCGGTAGTGTTTGTCTCATGACCGCTGCAGCTTCTTTGTTGCGTGCGTAGGAGGAGAAACACAGACGTTCATAGGGAGAGACTGGAAGCGTGCGTGGCACACAGCAAAATGAAATAGTCTCTTACAAATCTGGAACGCGGTCATTCATAAAGTATCGATACTAATAAATTTAGGTATCGTGAGGTTTTTAATTTCCGAGAATCGCATTACTTTTGAAGTATCGGTGCACCGTGCAACACTAATCACCAGTGACAACAGATTCACCCGCTGTATAATGCAAAATACTTAATTTGGACTTCGGAGTGGCTACAGAAAATATACTGCAACTGGATCAATGCGAAAACAAGGATACATATTGGAAGGACATTACATGAAGTCACACAATGCAGACTTTAACATTAACTAGTAGAGATCAAAGTGTAATTTCCACGGTTTTGCATGATAAACGATTTTTAGATTTAATCAGCAGATGACGTTTTTCGGTGAAAACTTCTTAAATCGGTCATACTTCCAAAAAGAATAATCTGTGATTCTGAATGCCAGTATCCACCGTCCATACCGACGCAGTGACTGACAGCTGCACACTATCCTCAATGTGTTCATCCGCGTTGTGCAGTGTCTAACTACAACTCACGTTAAATTGATAATTCCGCGAATGACTCCGCAACAAAGAGGTTAAAATGTGGACTGCAGCTTTAAATCTGGATGAATCCTTTGTATCTTTGGGCTATGTTTACATGGAAACGATTCTAAGGAGAAAACACAACAGTGGCATTGCTTTATTACTTTTTTATTCTGCGTTTAGACGAGCGTTTTGGTGGGTAATCCGCATGCATATGGTGACGCAAAAGTGTGAAATTCAATGTAGTATGCACTCCAGTCCAGGCACTCGCGCGCCTGCGTACAACCTTCACTGTCAAGCAGACTGTTGCGTTTCTATCCTTTACACGGAAACGCAGTGGTTGAGCGTTTTTAAGATTTCCACTCTGGAGGGTGGTTTCACTTTTTTTGTGTGTTTTTAAGCCCCAAAACGCTATCACCGTGTAAATGAAAAGGCACATCCGATAAAATATGTTTTATGTTTTTACCCACAGAGCGTTCTTGTGTAAACAGGGCCTTGTACTCCAACTTTCTCAGCATTTTCTGAAGCCTCTGTGTGCTTGTGCTTTTGTGAAAATGCTTTCTCCAGGCTCTCTCAGCAGCACATTTCACGGTGTGTTACAGATTTGTTAGAGTTGTGCAAGTGGATTGTCAGTTTGTTATTGTCTTAAAAAAGTCTATGGTATTTTTTTCATCATTTGAGTTTTGTATTGTCTGTCTTTCCTTCTCACTGGGCACTCTGTTTCAGTGTTGTGTTTCTTTCTGTTCCTTCTCTAATAGCTGTGTGATAGTTGTCAGTTCTACTCTTGGTCTCTTGTTTTGTAGAACTGCTTTTCCAATGCCTGCTGTTTTTTTTCCAACAGTTTTATTTATTTATTTTTGTCTGTATTTTATTTGACCATTGTGCTGGTGTTGTTGAGCCTGGGTTGACAACTGCAAACTAAAATCTGGGCCCGTATTCATAAAGATTCTAAGAATCCTCTCAGAAAACTCTTAATTTAGCTTAAAAACTTTTACGTAGGAGTCTTAGCTTAAGAGCGATTCGGGACTGATCTGAGAGCAACTCTGAGTAAGGAAAAGACAAAAACTTTCATCTTAGTGAGGAGGTGGGGCTGACCCCGTTGCTATGTATGACACACTCTTTTGAAGACTGTGATTGGTTGGTTGTCCAAGAAGGGAAAAAAAGAGCAATTTTAAGTATAGAGTTTACTCACACATATATACACACACACACACACATTATATACATTATGTATATACATAAATCCTTTTTTTACCATGCTGTTGATATCCTAAGCCTAAGGTATTTGATTGGCTTAGGCCACGTTTACACAAAGCCGGGTATTTAGCAAAACGAATATTTTCCCCTCTCCGTTTTCAAAATAACATCGTTTACACCCCGCATAAATACACAGTCGAAGCGCCATCATAACTATGCTAAACCTAAGGCGGCAGTGTAGGGGTTAAAGATAAAGCCATGCAAGCCAATCAGAATCCTGGAATCGACAAGAGAGAACCTGAAACGCCGTTTCTCCCAGTTTACACGACAACAAATATCCGGCGTTTTCAGAAATCTCCACTTTGCCCGGAGTTTTTAGAATATTCGTTTTCAGTGATAAAAGACGGCGATTTCGTGTAAATGAGAGGGCAAAACGCAGAGAAATATCTGCGTTTTTCAATCGTGTGAACGGGGCCTTAGAATGAAAAAAAAAAAAAAATTCGTTCCACTCTTTCCAATTACACTGATTATGTCTATTTAAGTGGTGGTTTGAATGGTGGTTTTAATATAGCAAACATGGAATAAAAAACTGAGAAAGATGAGAAAGCCCAACTGGACAGAAGAACAGTGTTTACTGTTAGCCCAAGTTAGTGGATGAACACAAGACCATCATTAAAGAAAAAAATTGGGCCGGGTGTCACGGCACAAAGCAAGAAGCAAACGTTGGAGCTTATAGCGCAAATTATTAACGGTTTATTCCCCTGCTTGTGCGCATCAGGGAAGCCTGCTATATTCATTAATGCAGTTTTTTGAGCCTGCAAGGTGGCATAATAAGAGGTTCTGAAAGTGCTGTAACTGTCTGTGTGATCACTGTTTACAGAAGGTTGTGACAGAACCAAATCACTGCTGCTTTATTGCATTTTCCCATTTGCCAAATATCTTAATGTAGTGATTAGGCTACTTTCATTTCTGGCGTTATGGCATTGTGATGTGTCGGAGATATTAGCGTGTCTCTGATAAGATCAGTCATAAACATGTATCCCTGCATCTCGTTATATACATATATATATATATATATATATATATATATATATATATATATATATATATATATATATATATATATTAGTGCTGTCAAACAATTAAAATATTTAATCGCGATTAATCGCATTAATGTCATAGTTAACTTGCGATTAATCACACATTTTTATCTATTCTTAATGTCTTTGATTTCTTTTTGTTACATTTTTTTCTCATTTTAATGCTCTTATCAACATGGAAAAGTGGATTGGCTTGTTTAGTGCAAATGTTTTTTTTTATTATTATTATTGAAAATAACATTGGAATAGTGTTCAATTTCACTCTAACATATATAGCCTAAATAATCTCTCACACAATGTAACACTGTCCATCAATAAAAGGGTGAAAGAAATACTGACGAGGTCCTGATATTGACGAGGGGGTGGAGAATTTGCATCATCTGTGTTTGTGTGTGTGTGTGTGTGTGTTTGCTTGGCCATCATCAAGTGGTGTTTCAGGCTGGACGTGCTGTGATGATGATAGCTCAGTTCATAATGACAAAACATACAGATCGCTTTGGTCTTGTCAATGGGACAATTTGGCAACTTTTTAAAAGTAAACTTTACATTCAGAATCTCATTGGCATCCATTTCGGCGTCTCGCGCTCGTCATCCACTCAAAGCATAACGTTACTATTTGGCCGGCTCGCAAGCTGAAACGAGTGTGTGCGGCACAAAACGTCCTCGCGCTGCGCTCTGAAACCCATTCATTTCAATGGCTTGCGCGCGCGAGGACGTTCCGTTGCTTCTTCGTCCAAAGCGCAAGCGGATCTAGCTAGACCGGAAACAAAACATCAGGCACGCCGCACACACTCGTTTCGGCTTGCGAGCCGGCTTTGAGTGGATGACGAGCGCGAGACGCTGAAATGGATCAGGACGCATGCCGCATCCTGTTGCAAAAGTATGTGAAAAACGACAAAGTTTGCTAGGACAAAAAGACCGTTAATCGCGCGATAAAAAAATTAACGCCGTTAAAATGGGTTTGCGTTAACGCCGTTAATAACGCGTTTAACTGACAGCCTTAATATATATATATATATATATATATATATATACACACATATATATATATATATATATATATATATATATATATATATATCGTCTATTGCAACACATTTCTTCTCCCTCTTCATCATCTTTTCTGCCATTTTCTCCTCTACTAAAGAAACTCTTTAGCCTCTTAAAAGTCCTCATCCATACTCCTAACAATTTTGACCTTAAGACCTCTTTTAAGGGTTAAGATTCTTTCTGAATTACTTTTTCCTTTACTAGGAATTTTTCTTTAATATTAAGAGTAAACGCCCACATTTCTAAGAATTTTCTTAGAATCTTGTCACTAGGAGCTACTTTTTGCATTAAGATTCTTTATGAATACGGGCCCAGGTATTTATCACTTTGTTTTCATTGCATTGATTTGAATAAGAATACATTTATATACTTTACTAGCTTGGCTCATTACATTACAAGTAAATAATTTAGCTTTTTCCACTTCGGCAAAGGGGGCAAACTTTGAATTTTTCCTTAAAGTCCCTGTAAAGTCAAAATTAAGTTTGTGTTCTGAGTTTGTCACACCACAGAAAAATGTGTTATTAGCAACCCAGCCAAATTTGAATGATAAAAAAAGTCGGCAAGTACATAAAATAAGCTAAAATCTTGAAAAAATTAGCAGCTATCTCTGCTCTCAAACGCTGGGGGCGTGTCCGCTGGCTGCGTGGAAACCACACCCATTTGCGGGAAAGCTGTCGACGGTGATATTAGCTGATACTGCTTTCGGGACGGGAAAATGAACGTTGAGGCGGGAGAGAGATCGTGCTGAGAATCGTTTGGGCCCCGTTCACCAGCAACAGCTGATTATCAGTGAATCCCAGTTGTCTCTGAGGAAAGTTTATAAAACGATCCTGTGTAAAATGTAGGGCTGTCAACTTTACTCGTTTAGTCGACTAATCAGTCAATGCCGTCTTGGTCGACTGACATTCTTATTGGTCGAACCAGTCGCATTTTTTTTTTTTTTGCCAATAGAAATATATTTTCAATTATTTACTCCTTGATATTTATTCCTTTATAAAGCAGTTATTTATTACTGTATTCTAAATATAATTAGCCTATGTTTTATCCCCAACTTTAAATGCGCCACAGTTTAGGGCACACACAACACACTCTGGAACCGCACCTACTGGCTGCGCTGCTGCTCGCGCTCAGTAAGGGAGTACTGTACCGGTAGGTAGTTTTGCTGTATTAATTCAGTTCACGCTACTTTAGTCGACAGAATGTCCAAGAAATCTAAATCGTTTGTCTGGCTACATTTTTGTGGAGGTAGGCGACGGTGGCGACCGCGTTGCTCCATTATGAGCGCGCACATCGCGTGCCTATTTGAAATCGAACTTGAGCGCGCAAAAGACGTGAGCAGCTCTTTTAACGGCTTTATCATACTGACTCAATCAGATTGTTTTCTTAATAGGTTTTTATTTGTACATTTGACTTATTTGAAAGTAGTCTAAATAATGTAACAAACGAAAAAAACGTATATGTTATCTTACAACACAGCCTAGATTTCAGATTGTTTTTTAGGCTATTTTGTCTGTTGTTTTAAAATGCCTAACAGATCGGCTGGACAAAAGTTAACCCATAGCTTTAAGTAAGTAAAGAAGAATACAGCCTGTATAAACGAGAGCTTTTGTTAGGATTTTTCATTATGTGGGCAGATAGCAGTTATATTATTTTGTAGAGTGTGGTGTGGTCAGGTGCGTGATTGTGACTGTCACCATAGAGCTAGTGCTCCTCACTTTTTGCAGTAAAAAATGTCAAAGAATTGCATTATTATTATAGTTGTATTTATTTTTGATGTTTTTTCTTTGTTGTTTTATAAATGCTCTATGACAATTGTTTAAGAAAATGTTACAATGAAAACATCCGTTTTTTTTTTGTTTTTTTTTAGTCGACTTATCGTTGCGCAGGACAAGACCTTGGTCGACTAAGGATTTCTTTGGTTGACTACAGCCCTAGTAAAATGATCACTACAGAGGCGGGTGTTGACGGTGATCCTCAGCTCTTCATCAAGGTTGACTCTCTAAAAACTCTTCTTGATGTGATCTTTTTAGGGAATTGAAAGAAAGATACCGATCTGTTTTGTACATGATCGCATCCAGGTAGTAGCCTATGCATTTCTGTGTTGAAGGCATAGCTAGCTAGAAAACTGTAGGCTCAGCTGTAGTAACTAATTGTACTGACAGTCACTTGTGATTGAGATGAATGTGAATGTGCTTGGGGAGTGTTATTTGTGTGTAAAGGGAGAGATCAGTGCGTCATCAAATAGGGGTGTGTCCAGGAGCTCATGGGCTCCAGTGCATCATCGAGCCCTGTTTTAGCCCCGCCCAAACAATACGTAAAATTGCAATGGTGAAAAACTGTTTAACGGTCTAACTGCACATTTCAGTACTTCACAGTTCACAGTCTTTGTAATATGTTTTAGCAATACATATGTAACATTTATAATGTGTCTAGAACTTTTTTGTAGAATTGCCTTTACAGGGACTTTAATGAATTAAACTTTGACAAAATTAACAAATTTCTTAATACCGTAAAATATTGTTAGAATTCAAAAATAAATGTTTTCTGTTTGAACGTGATTTATTTTTGAAAACATGATTTATTTTTTGATTGCAAAGCTAAAACCTCAGCAGCCATTGTACCATTCATAGGGCTTCAGTGTCCCATGACCCTTCCTAAATAGTTGTAAAAATGCTCAAATTTGATGAATATAATATTATTTGATGAAAATAATTAAGGTTCAAAAGAACAGCATTTAATTCAGATATTTTTAAAACTATGCTATTTTTTTCCACTGAGATATATTTCAGAGAAACTTAGTTAGAATATGAATCAATCTCCTTCGCCATCTTGCCACAATCGTACACTATCTTCACAAGCGTACACACTTGCATGCAATTGTAAATCCGGCCTAGTTTCAGTGATTGCTTCCCTAACAATTGACGGCATTACATGCAATTACTGTGCCTTGGGTCTGAATAGTCGCTAGACTAGGCCAGACAGCTGGGCATCACAGCTGACATAAATGGTAGCTGGAGATTGGCATCTTTTAATACCATGCTGCATAAAAGGCTAATCTTGCTCAATCAATGGCCTATTGAAATATTGTATGGAGTAAGGTAGGAGACAGGGGCAGCCAATGCTGACAGCCCGTAGTTCTGTGTATTCTAATTCTGGGGGCTGCATTCACTTCACAGTGGAGGCCATTCTGCCTTTTCAAAGACCATTTGCTTAGACTGATGATTTCCTGCTTTAGTTTCCAATGCAAAGCTGTGGTGAACAATCATACACTTTGTGTATCTCTGATGTGTCCTCATACAGTGTTCCAAACTTTAAATTAATTTAGAAATATTTAAATACACATATTAATACACAAGGGCGAAATTGTCAATCACACATTGGGGGGACAGCTGTGGGACTTTTTGTGTTGGCGCATGCACACATTTTTTTAATCAAAATAAAATAAAAGTCCGAAAGTTTGTAATTGTATAACACAACAAGGAATTTTATTACATCGGATCGTCAAACCAACGTATACTCACTATATATATTTTTGCATCACAATTAAATTTATGACACTTCTTTTTAAATGTTTAAACGTTTTATATTTTTTCTTCTTCACAGTAACGTTTAGATATTTTGTTATTGGCGTTTTATTCCATTTAAATATCTAAACGTTACTGTGAAGAAGAAAAATATAAAACGTTTAAATATCAATCTGCACATGTGAGGGACATTGGTTATGCTAATCTTTGCTCGCTCCTTTTAAGTTATCGTGAGTAAAACCGAAAAAAAAAATTCATGAAGCACATACAAAAGAAGTTTCTTCAATGACTTTATGGGCTGTCAAGTTTCAATCCCTTAGGAAGCCTATGGAGGAGTGATCCACCTCTCAGATTTAATCAAAAATATCTTCATTTGTGCTCCAAAGAACAAAGGTCTTACGGGGTTGGTACAGCATGAATTATACAACAGTAATTAATGACTTAATTTTCATTTTTGGGTGAACTATCCATTTAAATAATCCACTGGTCTAGAGATTATCCCAATACTAAAAAAATCACATTTTCTAAAAATCTAAAAATCTTTTTCCCTTCATAATTCTCACAAGAATGGCCATGATCCACATATTATTTTTCCTCTAAACTTTGCTTTTTTGTTTCAGCAATTAAACATTGTTCTTAGGGGTGGCTTGTTACCACATCTTACCCTATAACGTTACATTCACTCACAATGAACAGCTTGGGCTTACCCTGCTCAATGTGCAATACTCAACCAACACATTTTCACACCTTCAAAAGGAAGTAAACAGTGAGTAAACGATGAAAATGCCATTTACATTCATTTATAATAAAACAATCTTCCTGATTATATTTGTCTAAAGAAAATGAACAGCTACCAGCTGAACAACTTAACTTACTACGTACAGTAGGCACGCTGATTCCATGCAATGGGGCATTTATTATTCATATGACACACAAACACAAGTAGATAAGACCTGTTTAGTTCAAAAGATCACTCGTTGTGGAAAAGCGCAGATCATAAGTGATGATACGAGCAGCACGCAGCCAGATCTGCCTCGCGCGCGTGCCAAGTATGCACACTATTGCAACTCCCCCTGCCTTCACGTTACCCGTACTATGAATACTTCAACCTTGTCTAACATACCCAGTGATAATAGACAAAGTCTCCACCACAACACTGTCGCGGGGTGGATTCGGCGACTCAAAGCGGGGGTTTGGGGGTAAAACCTGACTTTTCAAATGACGTGTGAACGTGAACTGCAGATGTCCCTCCCATTCGTACAAGCTGTATAGTACTGGTCCTTATCTAAGGATTATGTCAGCCAAATACAGGATATTTACGCATTCATCAAGATGTGCCAAATGTCTGTCAGGTTTAGCGCTCTTCTTTTTTTTTTTTTTTTTTGTTTTTTTCTAACTCACTTAACAAGCTACTAAAGGTATAGGGAAAACATGACATGGATAGCGAGGAAGAATAGTTTATTCTTAATGTATAATGTAAGGCATTGCCCACATAATCATACAGTATGATCAAATATTGGGGGACAAATTGTCGTTCTTTGAATTTTGGGGGGGACGTGTCCCCCTGTCCCCACATATAATTACGCCTACAGTATGTTAATACACATGACAATTAATAGCTCACATGTTTTAATGATTTAAAGGGGAAATGAAGCAGTGAATCAAGTTTACATGATTTACAAGATAGATTTCCAATATAATCAACAATTAAATAAGAAACATGATAAATGTAAACATTTAGAAGAAAAAAGAAAAATCTTTATATCTTTGCGCCAGGGCACCGCCATTGTGGAGTATTCTAACATGTGACGTCACGGGGTTGGTTGGCTCAAGTTTAACAGGCTCTGGGCAGTGAGAATCGCGACATTTGACCGCAAATGACTAATGTTATGTAGTGATTAGACAAAAATACGACGTCTAATGTTATATGTTGACAAACTGCACATAGAAACATTGTTCGCGATGTCTGCCGTCATATTCCCGTCTCGTCAACAACATGGCATGTAAGTTAGGCTACGTTGCTATGTAGAAAAGCCGGTGGTGTTTGGGGCGAAGAGCGGGTTTGCAACGCTACCAGGTGTCAGTGTGGGTTTTGTACTGCAACGCCTACCGTGTCAGAGTCCATCTGCTGTCAAGAGGTTGATCTTGAGCATGTATTGCGTGGTCAATTCTGCATCACAGGCTCGCACAGTTTACTATGCTGTGCCGGGAGGTAAGTTGACAAACTGCACATAGAAACATTGTTCGCGATGTCTGCCATCATATTCCCGTCCGTCGACATGTAAGTTAGCATGTATTTGTTAAACAGGAAATGAAACGTCCATGTTTTCGCATTGGTTAAGTGTCTCCTCCGCTCTGGACATCGCCGCTTCCAACACGTTCTAACTTACCTCACGGAACAGCATATTAGAAACGTGCGCGCTGGTGATGCAGAATTGAACACGCAATACATGCTCAAGATCAACCTCTTGACAGCAGATGGACTCTGACCTTTTTACAGTCTATGACTCTGACACGGTAGGCATCGCAGTACAAAACCCACACTGACACCTGGTGGCGTCTGCAAACCCGCTCTTCGCCCCAAACACCACTGGCTTTCTACACAGCAACACATGCCATGTTGTTCACGAGACGGGAATATGACGGCAGACATCACAACAATGTTTCTATGTGCAGTTTGTCAACATATAACATTAGACGTCGTCTTTTTGTCTAATTACTACCTAACATTAGTCGTTCGCGGTCAACATACTGGTGTAAATACAGTTTAATGTCGCGATATTCACTTATTGTCTATGGATAGAGCCTGAGCCAACCAACCCCGTGACGTCACATGTTAGAATACTCCACAATGGCGGTGCCCTGGTGGCGAAAGATATAAAGTTTTTCCTTTTTTTCTTCTAAATGTTTACATTTATCATGTTTCTTATTTAATTGTTGATTATATTGGAAATCCATCTTGTAAGTCATGTAAACTTGATTCACTGCTTCATTTCCCCTTTAAAGTCAATAGTTTTCAGAGTAGTCAAGATTTATTATTTAATCCCAGTGTGTTGTCTTTGTGCTCTGTTTTTCTATTTTCTGTTTGATTAGTGTATGTATTTTGTGTTGAGTTCTTAAATTAATTTCAAGTGAAGGATAAATAAATGATAATGAAGAGAAACGAAGAGTCCTTGAAGGAATTGTATTTAGTCATTTGCATATTCAAGATGTATTCATTAGGGATGTGCACGAATATTTCGAAATTTTCGAATATTCAATATGTAATTATTATTCTTAAAATACAATACTATTCGAATTTTTAATACGTTGCTTTGCTGGCTGTAAATGAAGTGAGTCCATGATAAATCCTAAGAACTAACTCGTAGTTATAATTAAATGCACTGGATGGAGCTGTGGAGTGTGTTAACAAGTTGTCTGTATTTGATCACATAATGTTGTCGTCTGCCTCATGAAGTTTGGAATTAACGTTACTTGAAAAGGATCTTACTAAACGGAATTACTTTTGATCAAATTAATTAATTAATCTGAGTTATGATATCATCACCATGAGAAATCACATGAAATCCAAACAGTCGAGTGAGGAAAGACAGCTGTTCATCATTGCATCACGACTGCAGGTAAGCGCAGCTGGACCCCGCGTGATCAGAGATGTTAACTTATCTAATAGCAAAATGATTTTGAGACATACTTCCTTTAAGTTTCGTTAAGGAAGACCGGTTTAAGAACAGAAAATGCAAAGTGCTGTTAGAAACACCGTTCTCTTTGTGTCTCTGAAACGTCTGTCAGCGCAGCGTCTTTTCTCACTGGAGCATAAAGTGCTGGCGGCGCCCCTGCATGTAACGTTAGATATTATTGTTTTTCTCAACATAAATGTGAAACAATATAAACACGATAATCAATCATTTGCTGACTCTGTATGTGTGTACATTCTGTACGATAACTGACACAATCTGCTTTATTAGGGTTTTTTTTTCGCTCACGCTGCTTGAGCATGCTTTTAATAAAGCTTTTTTATATATAAATTTTTTTTGTTTACACATAGGCCTACTGTTTAATGTTTTCAACTAAAAGAAAACATAAATTACTATTGTAAGCTTGTTGTGTATTGCCTAATTGTAAGCTTGTCCAGAAACGGTGACAAAAACGTGAAAAAAATTATTCGTCAAAACGTAAAAATAACGTATTTTTCGTTAAACATAATTTAAATAAACGAACATTTTATTTTTATGAGCCCGAATATTCGAATGCAATATTTTTGAAAAATGCCCATCCCTAGTATTCATTTCATTATGTTGAGAAATATCAGATGAGACTATAGATTTTGTGTGCTTATTTAAAGGATGCATATGCACAATAAATTATACCTCTTTACTCTTTAATTCAAAGATAATTACATCTATTGTTCTTCTGTTGCTTTGTGTTTACTGTATTCTACTTATATTAGTACACTGGATTTGGCATGTTTGCTGTGTGCATTTGGTGTTTAATGCTGTACAATGTTTCTGAGGTGCAGGCGTTTTATTGCATACTGAGTAGAGGATTGGCCCGAATCTGCCCATATGGAACCATAAATATTAGTAATACACATAAGTAACGCTACACTCTAAAAAATGCTGGGTTGTTTTATCCCAATTTTGGGTAAAATATGGACAAACCCAAACACTGGGTAAAAATGTAATTTAAAAATGTAACCCAATGTTTGGGTTTGTCCATATTTTACCCAAACTTGGATTAAACAACCTAGCATTTTTTAGATGTGTGTGTGTGTGTGTGTATATATATATATATATATATATATATATATATATATATATATATATATATATATATATATATATATATATATTCCAATAGCTTCAGGATAACAGTGGATCCTACAAACAAGCTTCAATCAATTTTAGGAAATTGATTCTTCAAATGATTTGCCTGTGGGCCCATATGGAAAAGTGACTCTGCAATTTCCTGCTTTGTTTCATCTTATTTATTTTTCATTTCAGCTGTGAGACATGCAGGAGAATGATTGTTTGAACAAATGTCTCTGATGCTTCTCAGGCCATAGGGTTCTACTTATCTTGTCCACACAGTTGGGAGTCAAATTATTTGCGGAGAAGTATGGAAATGCGGATGGAAATCTGTTTGTTTGGTGGAAGTCCTTAACTTGACCCTTAGTTAAGCATTACACGCCGGAGGCTCACAAACATTTCTTAGACAGGTAAAAACGATGAGACTTTGGATGCACTCTTTCACAAATCACATTCAAAAACGATATTGTCCCAAATGGAACAGGACATTTTGCTGCAAATGATATGTTAAGCATTCAACAGCTTCCTATCTGAATTTATGTAAGATAAAGTTGTATGATTGATGTGTCATTCGGCAACAAATTCTTGGCTGTCTTGTGTTGTGTTTGAGAAAAATGTTCAGGAGAAAACAGTCAGGTGAACTGAAAATAACCACATTCAAAGCAATTTGATCCATTTGGTCTTTTAAATCTGCTTCTTGACTGATTCTGCAGCGCTGTCTCAATATCCCTTACAGAAAAGAAGTATATTCAAGTGTGCTATTGGTATACTACTTTTTAACTAAAAATAAGAAAGAGAAAATGTATGTCTTTTTCAGTGCTTCACAGAAATATGTCATACAGTACTTCTTAAAAATATACTTAAGTGTACTCAACTTATGCTGAAAGGTCTAGGTATATTTGACCTACTTGTACTTAATTGAGATACTTAAAAGTATAATTAAGGATTCTAAGTATACTTGGCTGTTAGTAGTGCTTACTCTTTAATTGAGTAGCCTAATTCTGAGCATCTGTTTTTTTTTTGGCTAGTCCACTAGTGTACATAGGAATTTACTTCAAATCTACTTGTACACTTTTTCCTGATGTTTACTACTTAAGGTATACTTAAAAGTATCATTTTATAGACTAAAAAGTGAGCCAATTTAGTTTTGAAAGGTAGTATTGAAACAGTACACTTACCAGTATACTTCTAGTACATTGATATACTTACATAAAGTATGCCTATGCTTATTTTTTTGTAAGAGATCTAAGACAGTTTTCCCGCTTAAAACTGTTTCCAGATTCAGCTCATGTGCATGTGAACACCAGAAGGTTCTTTTGAACAGATGGCACATCATACACCATTAAAAGAACGGATAGTAGCTGGCATCGTTCACCCGTGAGAGACACTTTAAAACCATAAACGACAACTGTATCAGCATTCGCAACAGCTAAAACTGTAAATTGTACCATTTTGTATAACTTACTTCAGTGTGTGTGTAGAAACTATAGACAGGTGCTCAAACAGACTTCAGTTTAGACGGTCACTGGACCAGACCAAACAAAATGAACAGTGCGTATAATTGTGAGATGACTCAAGAAAAAAGCATATTATGTTTTGTGCATAAACACATGGTGCCCAGCCCACTTCACAACTCTGAGTAAAATTACCAAGAAACTTCAGTATTTAGGACATGGATCAATTTTTTAAATGGCTGCAATTCACTAAATTGTTGCTTCAGTATGCAAGTCTATTCGCAAAGTTACAACAAGTCTGTGCATCTATCGATAAATAATTACTGAATTGAATTTACAACAAAATAATATACAATTTTGAAAAGACATAAAAGTATGACAGAAGTTTTGTTTAAAGGGCATATTGCAGGTTAGAGGACCCAACGAGTCAATGCATAGAAAAAAAATGTAGGAACTTGATTTTCTTAAAAATATACTTATAAATACGCTACAGAAGCTTCTGGAGTCGTTTTTGTGAGAATTTTACTTCTGCGTCTGAAAATGGGCGTGGCGGGCGTGACGCAATGAGCTGGAGAGCGGTTGATTCACACAACATGAAAACAATGGTTTGCAATGACATTTCGGACGCTGAGGAAATACTCGTGTGACGGACCAAGCCATAAAGTTATGATCCTGCTATGCTAAAGAGAGCAGGGACAGGCCAGGATAAGCGTCAGACAGAACGGTCAGAGACAAATTGAGCTGTGATGTAAGGAGAACCAGTGGAGAACAGGAAAGGTGCCTTTAGGTGAGAGACGTGCTTATACAGTAGATATACACGCTCGCTAACAATATACACTGTGTTCACAATATTGTACAGATTATTATGATCCTATAATAGGCCAGCAGACATTAGTATGTTTAGGATAGTTTTATATACTATTAAAGGGTACCTATTATGGCATTTAAAATGTTCCTAATATTGTTCTGGGAGTCCCCAACAACAGTTTAACAAGCATGCAATGACAAAAAACCCTTTTGTTGTCTTATAATATGCATTTATTTTTACCTGATTTGCTCACCGACTCCCATATGAATCGATTTAGCGAGTCCTTTCCAAAACCCGCCTTTGCGTGACGCTAATCTGCTGGTGATTGGTCAGATGACCTAGCCAAGTTGTGATTGGTATTCTCTGTGCAGAGAGATATCTGGAAACGGAACGCCCATCACCTTAAATGGGTTATGGTTTATTAATTTATACATAGTTCCCACAGGCGAATTAATGTCACGTGACCTCCCCGGAGATCTTGCCATCTTTGAGGGCAAAACCGCTGTGTTTACCATAGGTTTTTACAAAGTTTTATCAGAGAATGTCGTTTTACAAACAAATATTTATTTCTGTTTATGTTATTATGCAAATCATGAAAAGACAAAGTGAAATAGATTATAAAGAGACCATTAAAACAAGACAGAGAGAGGTACAATGCGAAAATTTCATTCATAAATGGTGTGGATCCGTATGCAGTAACGAAGGAAGCACTGAGCAATGATTATGCAGCTTTGCCTCAGATACAGTATTTTCATGTGTGCCATTATCTGGTATTGGTGAGGAGTTTTTACACATTGTGAGCAATTCCGAGTCTGGAAATCACTGGGAGGCGTACGATCTGCTTGCCGTGGGTTGGTTCGGTGACGTTTGCTCAAGTGCAATCAATGGAAAAATAACTTATCATAGCGAAGAAGCATCATGATGCTAATCTGTCTATTAAAAAGCCATAGCCTGCACAACTTAATTCATGTTCCCCTTAAAACAGTCACCGGTGCTTTCTGTGATATGCATGTACTTGCGGGCGTCATGGTTTGGTGCATGAATATAAAAATAAATAACTTGCGTGCAATTTAATTAATGTAATGCGGAACTACATTATATGCGGGTTCTTTATGGACATAATCTGAGAATCACAATGCGAGATCAAACAGTGGAAACAATGTTGTTTTGTATGCTTTTAATACCTCTTCATTTTGTTCATACAGGACATTATTCAAGCTGCAATGTGTTAACTTACACTCGCAATAAAACACAACATTGTGCTTTTGTCAAACAAATTCTTGCGTGTTTGAGTGAGTTTCTTTCCTGTTTATCCTCCCCAGCCATAATCTCCGTCGTTGTTCGGACAAAAGCTTAGTCTTCTCACATCCATGGAGTCTAATGACGGCTATAGTGTAAAATCCCCGATTTAACTGAACCTCCGACACGATTATATAGATCCATTGACCCAGCAGGAGATGACCATTTTCACTATAGCACGAAACTCATTCTCACTTTCGTTCAACTCGTATTGTTTCTTCTTAATGTTTTGCCCGCAGCAATAGCGCCGGGTCAGGCAAATGCCCGTATGTCGTGACGTCATGTGGGAACTATGTATACTTGTATATATGAACTGTAGCCACTTAGTCTTCAAATGCTCCTCTCCTGGCAGATGAAAAAAGTTCGCTTTTGCATCGCACTTCAAAACACAGCGTCTCGTCGACATGATTGTTTTCCGGTTTTCCCTGGTGGCATTTCTTATTCAAATAACTTGTCAAGTTGACGTCAACTAGACAAAGGAAAAGCATCGTTCGTTGAACGATTCATATCAGAGACTCAGAGTCGACTCTTACTTTTGAGAGACAATAACTTTGTATACGGTGAACTTTCATTTTTAAAACTTTGCAGGATGTTTTCGTTCACTTAGATCTGTTACACACTACATGAAGGGCAATTTTCAAAACCTTATAATAGGTACCCTTTAAATGTATAAAAACTTTACTTGAGTATATTTCTATACTAAAAGCATACTCAGGTAAAATTTTTTATACATAGGCTATTTTTCACCTGGGTTATAACATAAACAGAAAATTAAAGATTTGAGTATTTAAATAACCAATTTTGTTTGAAACCAAGTTTCCTCTATTTCAGGGCATGACATGACTACAGTAAGTTACCTATATCACACTATTTGATGCCATTGGTATAGTATACGACGGATCAATAATTCTTGCTTCGGCATCCCATGTTGAACTCCATCATATCGCCGGGATGATAATCAGTTTGATCTGAAGTGAACGCTACTACACGACCGCGCTTTTCCGAAGCCGATGCAGAAGAGAAATCCCGTCTCTTCACCTGCACAAAGCCCGCACCAGGAACGAAAGATATAGGCTATAGCACCGTACACCTTTTCTTGTAATGGAAACACTTGACCTTGAAGTCCTGACAGGCTGGAGTTTTTGCAACCTCCACAAACACAATAATTTACCATGACGATGATAAATTAAAAATACAAAAACTACCGAAAGCACACTGACTGACGAGCGCTCTCACTGAACCCCAGCCTACTCATAACTGAGCCGAGGTTGCGGCTCCCTGATGAGACGTCAAATGATGCGAATGTTGGAAAAAAAAGCCATTTTTACTAGCAGTCCAGGAAACGCTCACTTTATCTTCTAAATTAGTGCCCTTATGTTGTTTTAAAACATTTTAAATCCTGCATTAACTTTTCATATGGTATTTTCATACAAGGTTATCTATAAATTTCGATTTTTTTTTTTTTTACCTGCAATATGCTCTTTAAAGTAGTATTTGTGGGTACTTGTTTGTTCATTATTGACATTCAATATTGTTGTACTGCTGTACCTATGTGTGAGACCTAGTGAGCTGCCTTCATAGAGAGCATTTCAAACGCATCATAGGTGTGCTTTTGAGACAATAAGAATAAATATAGCTGTCGAGCAGCGATTGCGGGCCCTAGCCGAATGGCACCACAACCCGGTGCCTCTGAGTTACCTGAGAGGCACCGGGGGTGGCGGTCACCGTCGGCTTTGGCCCTTCATTGCGCTGCTCGCAGCTGTATATGTGTGTGTGTGTGTGTGTGTGTGTGTGTGTGTGTGCCTCCACCTTGGTGGCTTTAGGGTTATTCTGCATGATATGCAAAAATGTAGCCCCAGCTTTGGGAGGATTTAGAATTAATTCAGCTTAAATTACCAATTTGTAGTTTACCAATTTATCTTACTTTTATTTAAAACCAAACTATACATTTTAAAAGATTGGGGTTATATGCATATTTTGTCATTTAAAAGTTATGCAAAAAGACAAGGACTTGCAGGAAAAATCTACAGTCAGCCACACACACACACACCCCACGCACACACCCACACATAAACACAGACACCAGCAACCCACCCCCCCTCCTCCCCTCCCTCACAGAGACAGACAAGAGACAGAGAGAGACAAAATACACATTCAAACTACAATATCTGACTTTCTTTTGGTCTGAGCTTCTTACTAGGGGTGTAACGATACACAAAACTGACGGTTCGGTTTTCCCACGGTTTTGACGTCTCGGTTCGGTTCAATTCGGTTCGGTTTAGAAAGCTAAAATGGCTTTTTTTTTAAACAGTGGTTTAATGAAAAAAAAAGGTCTTTGTCTTTAAATTAATTCAGTTACAATTAAACATTTCACAAGGATTACAAAAAATCTGCTAATGCTGTGAACTATATTGAAGGCTGCACATTACTATAACATTAAATGTTGTAGCCTAGACTTTTAACCTAAATTCAGATGCCATTTATTTTTTAGATATAATAATCAACACACAACACATTGTATGAAAACATGTAAACTGAACATAAGGCAGTTTAACTTTTTACATTAACTTGTGTTTTTACTCTAATAATTTACACAGTTGTCATTTTCATGAAAGATATTTTAAACATAAATTAAATAATCAAGATATCATTAACAGGTTAAGTAAAATATAATATACAGGCTAACATAGTGCATTTATTTAGTGCAAATGTTCATTTATAGGAAGTTGTGGACACTGAATCACTTGCCTGCTGAGGTAAATATAATGCTAGTGACAAGCTAAAGCTTTGCTGTTTTATTGACGTCTTTCCGCTGCTTAAACACTGATTGAGCGATTACACGAGTTATGATGCCTTTCAGTAAGTATACTGTATCTTTCAACATACCTTCAGGTGTCTTTTCTGTAACTGAGGAAGAGATGATCGCGTTTACTCGCGCGTCGCGCTGCCGCTTGAAATGACGAGCCTAGTAAGCAATCTGTCACGTCACATCAAAGAGCGCCAAAAAGCCATTTTTGTTTGAATTTCGTGATCAAATAGACAGAATCTGAAAGATTACACCTTGCTTATTATCGAAAGTAACAAAACACGGAGCTTGTTATTTGGTTTTAATGGTGGTTAGGCTACAAAACTGAATTCATTGTGTACTGTTTACATAAGACATGAGGTCCATTTAGCCGGGCTGGGCGGGGCGGGGCGTGTTCGGTACGCAATGACAGTATCGCGATTCGAATCGTGAGTTCAGTATCGCGGTTTTTTGGTTCGGTTCGAAAATCGTTACACCCCTACTTCTTACTGTTAATTTGAAAGTTGATCGGCTTGACAAGAACAATATACATGGCAAGTTTTGTGACTATAGGTTAGGGGTGTGCGATATGACTATTTTTAATCGTGGACGATTAAAATGTCTCCACGATCTGCTTTTGAAGAAATATCGTAGTATCGTGTTAGAGTGCATTCTATCAGTTCAGTTCTGGCGCCTCAAAGCGACGTAGCCTACACATCACACGTTAATGAATAGATAACAGTTACGGGACACTGCATTCACAAAAGTTCATTATTTGCATAAGCCTTGCCGGTTAAACATTTAATTCACGTGTTGATGACGTGCGCTTCCTGAGCGCATTCCCCGACGCTCACAGGCACTAGAAGCCTGTCAAACAGCGCCTGAATACTGGACTAAGTTATCTTTCAGAGTCTTATTATGCTAATACTTTTAAATACACACAATGTTTACATAAACAGGCTATGTCTAAAGTGAAAGCAAACATTTGAGAGAATATCTGGTGTAATATCCGTCTCTATATTAAACGCGTCGCGTGCTGGTCTAAAGCGACAGGAATAAATAGTACTGCCACTTATCCTTAAAGGGATAGTTAAAAAAAAAAAATTTGTCATTTACTCACTCTAATGTTGTTCCGAACCTGTATTCTTTTTTGTTCTGAACACAAAAGACGATTTTTTTAATGTGTATAACCAAACAGTTGCTTGGTCCCCATTAACTTCCAAGTTGAGAACCTATAAAAAACTATAGGGGGACCAGCAACTGTTCGGTTACCCACAATATTCAAAATAACTTTTATTTTCAACAGAAGAAAGAAACTTATTCGGGTTTAAAACATTTTGAGAGAGTAAATTAAGACCATTTTCATTTTTGAGGGAACTATCCCTTTAGTGTTAATAAAACAATAAAACACAAGGAGAAAATCACTCACTGACTGAGAACTTTAATAGCAGCTTTAATAAAAATCAATAATTTATTCAGTAAAGTCTATGTAGTGTTTTAATTTAATATTTGTTCATTTAATTACTTTCTTCAATGCTAATGCTAAATACACCTACTGCATCTGAAAAAATAAAGCACTATTTATTTAATTAGAATATTAATTTGTGTAACAAAGAAAATAATGACTTTTTGTAATGAAGATTATAATGAAGTAATAATGAAGATTTTTATCTTCCCCACTGGCCTAAATGTTTGCGTTTCTTTTTTCTTTTGTTACCTAAGGCTTTGTTTTTAACATAGGGACATTAGTTTGGCTGTAATGAACAGCCACGTGCAAAATATTAAAACCAACTTGAAAAAAGAATCGTGATAAAAAATCGTGATATGATATTTTTGCCATATCGCCCACCCCTACTATAGGTAAAACGAGCAGAAGTTATAACACATTTTATGTGTTCCTTTTTTAGTCATAAAATTAATTTTCGCCACAAGGCCAAACCGTTCAAGATATCGAAAATCCGTCCAGAATTGAGCATCCTCAATGTCTTGACTTCATGCACACCGAGTTTGGTTAAACACATGAGTTGTAATTTGATGTATTTCTCCTATAGAGTTTTTCAAACAACCCATGATTTCCAACTTCCATTTCAAACTGCTAAAAACTTAAAGTTACAAAAGCTGTTTGACCTGATATGATCTATAAGTGTACCAGTTCATATTCATTACATGCAAGTGTGTTTGATTTATGGACCAAATTTTCAGATCAAGTTTATCAACCAAGTTAATTTAATTAATAAACTAATTATATAAAACTATTGTCAATGCACTACAATTAAACTGGTTATATTATGCCTTTACTTTATACAAAATTAAAATAAAAACTTTTTAAAAACATACCAGGCTTAAGAAATGTATTTTATTTATACAGGCACACAGCAGTGAAATGGTTACGCCCCCTCCCCTACAAACACACACAGAGACACAGAGAGAGACAGTAGGCTGCAGAGAGAGCATGACCACATTCAAACAAAAATATCTGACTTTCTGTGGGACCTAGCTTATGAGTGTCAATTAGAAAGTTGTCCGGCTCAGAGGAGTACAATATACATACCGATTTTTGTAACTGTCAGAAAAAGCTAACAATCCGACTTTTGGAGGTTGTCATAAGAGGTTGATTTCAAAGCATTGTGAAAGTGACACATTTCCTGCTGCCAGTTGGTGGCGCTATAACTTTGACTCACAATAGTCACATCCAAGTGATCGTCCCTCTTACAGCGAACACACTGCTGAAGTTTCATCAAGATCAGTTAATGTTTGCTGAAGTTATAACACACTTCCTGTTTCACGTTTCTCGCCATAAATTTGTTTCCTCGCCACGGCCAAACCGTTCAGAGATATCAAAAATCCCTCGCAATTTTTCAATAAAAATTACTAGTGTGGAAGGAAAACAATAGCGGCCTTCGCCCCTTTCAGGCTTGGGCCCTAATAATCCTAATTGGAAGGAAAACAATAGGGCCTTCACCCTCAGGGCTTGGGCCCTGATATATGCATTATTGTCATTACATGTGAAGGTTACTGTAATTAATTTAGATGTTATGGGAAGGAGGAGGGGGTTAACCTGCGAACATTCCAAATATTTAAACAAAATAAATAAACAAATACAACAAATTAAATAGGGCCCTATAATTTCTGTGATCACGGAATAAAAAAGCACACTCGATTTTACAACTAAAATAACAGTAAAGGGTAAAAAAATGAATTCCCAAAAATTAAAATGGAAAAAACGGAAATTGCAAAAATTAAAACAAAAAAAAAAAACAGAATTTAGGGAAAAAATAAAATGGAATTTGGGAAAAAAATAAGAAACGGATTTTATAGGGCCCTAGTTTAAAGACCGCAGTCCCTCATGTTTACTGCCACCACACATAATAAAACAAAACATCAAATAAAATAGTCCAGGCCTGGTCCTCTCTTTGATCTTCACAATAGATTCAGATTTATGCTTCCACTCCTCCTTGAGAGATATGAGACTGGTGCGTGGGCAGAATGTCGAACTCATGCAGCAAAGTACGCCACCGAGTCTTCAGCCATCTGTTAGGCGGCCCTCTGCCTCGATGCCTGCTCGCCACAGTAACACTTGCATACATTCTGGACAATACAAATCCCATACATGCCAAACATTAGTAAAATCATGCAAGGAATAAAACAATTAGCCTTTACATTTCAACTAATACAAAACAAAAAAATCAATCAGTAAGTTAGTCAGGGTTTAAACAGTTTTCAGTGTGATTTAAAAGACATATTGTGTGAACATGTACTGTATGCTATGCTTATTTAGAGTACTTGGTTTGTAGTTTAGCCATGACCCTAACATCTCTGCGTCTAAGGTATGGTCACATTAACCATTATTCAACAAGTTTCATGTGAAGGTGAAAGATTTTCCCAAGTTTTCTCCGATTAGATTTTGTTGACCCACAGAAAGCTGCTTGGTTTGAACTTGACTTGTGTTAACTGTGCTTCATGCCTTGCTACACGAACAATTTACAATTTATTAGAAATGTCACTAATGTGATCACTTCTAAAGTCATACTATTTGTGTCTAACACCATTTGTGCTAGCTGAGCAGAGGGTTAGGAATGAGATTTCATTTCATTTAGGATGCTGCCTTAAAGGGTCAAGAAATGAGAAATACAATTTTGCTTTGTCAGTTTATTAAAAATAATATATCCTGCAAGTTTCAGAACTCAAAACTTCCTTGTTATTTTTTTTTCCTTTGCATTTTTTTCTTGGAAAAACTATAGGCCCACTCACATTTTCACTGGCCAGCCCAAAATACAATTTCTTCCTATGTCACTGCCCCGCCCACTGGGCTAGTGAGATGTGAGAAGAACAATATGGTGCTTTCCACTGCTGGTATGGCTCGGTACGAGCTCGGGCACTGTTCAGCTCGCTTCGCTTTTCCACTGCGTGGTACGACTTCGGCTTGGCACGGCATGGCTCTGGCTTCACGCTTGGTTGCTTTTCCACTGCAGTTAGTACCGCTTTAAAGTGGGTGGGATTATCAGACTGATCGATAACAGCGGTGGCTGTTACTGGTATTTAATATCTAGCGGGTTTGGTTTCTCATATCAATGTCTATCTGGTTAGCAAATACAATGATGCTGGTAGTGAGATTCTGTCTGACCAATCAGTAATCTGCAGTGTTTCACATCACATTTTAGTACCAGTACGGTATGCTTGGAACCTTAACAGACCAGGTACTATTTAAAGTGAGCCGAAGTGAGCCGTACCATGAACGTACCATGCAGTGGAAAAGCCATCATGTCATCAATATTAAAGAGCAACATGCAGGTTGGTCACCCCTATATAGCATAGTGTATGTTGACGATAAAACAACTAGATTTTCTGAACTGGAGTAATATATATTTAGCCATTAACAATGTTTTGAGAAAAATTGTGATGAAATAACTCCCACGTCTACGTAGCACTAACCGGAAGTGACGATTGCTGAAGGGAGTGTTCAAGTTCAGGCTCAGGTTATAATGGGATGCGAACGGCGAAACCGCGTTCTGTGATGTTGCGCGAATATGCCTATGATGACCCACAGGAAAATAATTATGAGGCGAGATAGAAGTCAGGGGAAGATCGGGGGACGAACAATGGGCAGAGGAGAGAAGTAACGTTAGAGTTGTGGTATCGAGAGAACCAGTGTCGAATAGGGCAAGTGAGTTCATGTAAGTTAGCACCGTGGCTAACGCTGGTTCATCTACTGTATGGCGTATACCTTGGTGTTTTGTAATAAATTGCTTTAGCAAACATACATTTGACTTTGTTCTTCGATTAAACATCCATTTAGATTGTCTTAATTTAAGCCAGCAACATTTTGTCTTCTCATATTCTACGCTGACAGTGATTATGCAGTCCATGAGTTAGCACTATCTACATTTACTAATGACCATGCCATAACAACAAATAAATAATGCTTTTTAAATGCAGTTAGTGATACCATTAAAGCGGGTTAAATGTGCGCACAAACGACAGAATTAAGATGTGGTAACAGTATGCTCTTCCTGCACAAAACGCACCAAAGACCAAAAAGCCTTGTTTTTTCTAGAAGGAAAATGATGGATATGATGTCCTGACAGCTAAAATTCAGGTGCAACAAGCACAAACACAATAATTTACCATTATGGCTCTCTGAGAACTCATCTATAAACTTTCTGTCTCTCACTACTGCTCTAACTACATCAACACCCAACAATGAGAAGAGCGGACGGCAAGCTCATTTGTGTTTCCTTGGGCTACGCTCATATGACGCGTTGCTTGCAGAAAAGCCGTATTCCAGAGCCTGGCGCATTTTTCATCAAAATCTACATCAAATGAGATTTCATTAGTAATTTTTACATATGTGTTTTTAAAAGACCTCTGCAGACAATTAAAGTATTCAATTCAGAAATAAATTCCACCTGCATGTTGCTCTTTAAGAATGTACTTGATCTGACGAAAGACAGGATTGTTTTCTACATGTAAAAGGTCTAATGTCAATACATCACTAAAAGTATACTTGATATTGTCTGCAGAAATTTGAGACACATTGCATTATCAATGGGTAGAGACAAGAATGGTGAGCAGATACTTCTACCAGCACCTTTTCAGAATTACCCAAGATATTGACTGGCGAATGTTCCCAGCATTGTTTGAACTGGTTACGATTGCTCAACGTCATTGATATATTTACAAAACTTTGACAATTTGAAGTCAGATTCTTAATAAAATACTGATGTTTCCTCCGTAATCTCATACCCCAGTGAGAACGAAGAGGACCATACATTAACTTTAATCTGGGATAATGTATAAGATATGACATTTAGGTGTACATTTCCAAATACTTCTTGTCATCTCTGAAAGGAATCCATGTACTTGTAGATTTGCTGAGGTCATCTTTCCTCAATTTAGCTGCCATGACAATATCTGTAATCTCTTTACATAATAAGAACACATGCTAATATCTGCTGCCAGGAGGAACACAATGGCCCATTATAAATGACAACAATCACCGTTATTGGTGATTGTTGCCATCAACAATCATAAAAATACACTATTTCTGAGTAGCTGTTCCTATGATCCCTGAAGTTTGAAGAAGTCGTTCAGAAAACAGAACAGCCTTATTGGCCTTTTCATTCTGACCAAAAGAGAATTTCTGAAGGTCTTCAATTAGCTCAGTTATATGCTTTTGTTTATGAGCTTCGCAAATAACATGGTTCAGTGTCAGTGGAAAAACTCCCTCCAACAGATCATGCATGATTTCTGGGGGCAAAGACTTGGTCACATCAAAATAACATTAAAAATAGCATCGAATGAACAAGTTCCACGTAAACCATACAAGGCAACATTTTCTTTGTTAGGCTGGACACACTGGAGATGACATTCCTGGACTTTGGTCGTTCTCAGAACAAAACTATCTTCAGATTTTGTATTAAAGGGGTCATGAACTGGCTTTTTAAATGTTTTTGTTTTGTTGTCTGAGGTCAACTTATGATGTTCGCTTGGTTTTTCACATTCAAAAACAAAAAAAATTAATGAGTTATGGGCTATTTTCTTCCCTAGTTTTCAGCCTACTTGAAAAATGCTCAGATTTTATGGGCGTATCGCATTGAAGACTAGGAAGTAAACACCCACTGCTGTGAGTGGATAACAGTTTTGCATATTATAATGAGCTTCAACTCTGTCATTGGCTGAATTTGTTTTGAAAACCACTGGAATGATTCGCCCATACACGTTTGACCCAGAGTCCGATCCCGAAATCGCAGGACAATGAACCAACAGCACATCGAATACAACGGATACTTGTAGACACATACACATAATTATTAGATATCAAAGATCTGTAACAATGCAATGCTAGCCGAGTGGATTATTATTTCTAAAATAAAAATATTACTCACATAAGTGTGTTGCACCACTCCTGTTGGATCCAATATAGAAGGTAGACGTAGACTAATCATGTTCTGTACAACAACGATGTTCCGTACAGATTAACTTTAACTGCCAATCGCTGAATAAATACTTCTAGGTCATACACAAAATGCATATCTGTGTCGTCTTCATTTCTCCCTCTTATATTATAATGAGTTTAACTCACCCGTCGGTGCACGTGAGGGGAAAACGTCGAATGTTGTCAAATGGCAACCGGATTCGCCCATACATGTTCGACCCAGAGTCCGTGTGTTGCACAATTCCTGTCAGATCCAATATAGACGGCACATCACCGTTCTTTTCTCTTAATCGGTCTTTTTTCTCGGTTTGTCATCATGAGGTATGCTTTTGTTTACCTTTGCGTGAATGCGCGAATCAGTGGGAAGGGCTAAACTGGCTGTGTTGAAGTAGGCGTTGATGAGCGGGTGGGGTTTCTTCGTTCTTCGACGTCATACTTTCACACTTTAAAAAACGAGACGTTTGTTGAGGCTGGTGTCAATAAAAGCTTTTAACAAGGTCGTTTTTCAGTTCTGAAACTTACAGGATATTCTTATAATATGATGACCTCTTAGATGTCAAAAGCTCAAGGAAAATTAGATTTCTCAGTTCATCACCTTTAATTTCTGAATGTGTTCCCATACAATAACAACATATTCGGCTGGAGTTAAGACATATGCGGAAACCACCAATCATATGTGATGACAGATTGTCAGCAAAAACCATTGCTAAAGCAGCATAAACTTTGTGTTCTGTTCCACAGACACTTACAGTGAAGCCTTCAGTTGAAAGCCGTTCTAGGTCATCTATCAATGGTTTTAATATGACGTCCATATCAAACTCTTTCAAATGTGAATAACGAACCAGCAGAGTCAAGTGATCATGCTTAAGATGAAAGATCTACTGTATACTTTCCACCTACATTTCCAAAATCAATCTTTTAGTTTTGTCTAATGGTCTACATAGATTGTAAATTGATTTTAAGTAGTGCAGGTGTAGTAGCGGAGGTGGTAATAAGTGTTATACTTACAGGGTATATTCAATTTCTGCCATCATTTCATACAACATTCTGATTATTTTGTTGCATATTTTTGGAATTGTGTGATGGTTCCTTTGTGTCAAGTCTCGCCTGGACATCTTTGGGAAAGGTTGGAATGACAGTCAAGAGGGGTAGTCTCCTGTGAGATGCTTCACCACTGCAATACAACATCAATACATCAGTTACCAATTGACCATTTGCAAAAGACCAGCCCCCTTTCCAGATACTGTTGCTATGTCCGACAAGCCACGCCATTCACGCCACATCATGTTCTCACACAGTGAAAAATACATCGGAGGGGAGAGGACACTGACAACACACTGACAGACAAGCTTACTTTTGAAATTAAACAGTCTCAACTTTTAAATTTGGGTAATTTAAAAAATAAATTCACCCATCCAGCAAAAGCCCAAATGAGCTGACAAACTCTTGTTAAACACATTTACACATTTATCTTGTTGAACACATTCAGCTGCTTTTTGAAGGAACCATCAAACAGGTAGCCAGCCCACCATTTCTCCATCCACGTCATTTTCTGAACAAATTACAACAGTTATGTAGACGTATATATAGTTATATAGTTATATAGACGCACACAGACTCAAGTAACGTTATGTCCAAATGTGTGGAAAATGAGAATGGACAGAAAATGGCATTTTAGCTTAATTCAACTCTATGAACTGCTAAACTGAGCTAAACCAAATGAGGTGTGCTTATATTACTTATAAATGAGGGAAAGTGCAAAATATGGCAAGTTAGTTAAATCCAAACATCTAAAATAAAAACCAATCCATTACTGATGAATTTATCATTCACTGCCCATTAAAGCTCTGGTTGCAATAGAAACGGTGTTCGTGATGTGCCGTTCACACAGACTGCTTCTTTGCGTCTAAGAGATGTGATCTGAACATTTATAAACCTCGACCTAGTGTGTGATTGCATAGAAAAACAATTGAAAAGGTTAAATAGAAAAACACTTTCAGTTAAGTAAAAACGAACAAAACATGCTTCAAAATGCTGGTTTTACAATTTGCAGTATGACGTTATCCATTGCTAAATTATGGCTCATCATAGACTAGCTAATCACAAAGCTAGCTAATACCACTATCATCAGTGGAAGACCTCTAACGTTAAAGCTGCCGTCGGCAACTATGGCTGATTGAGTAATTAATTTTTTACATGTCACATGGGGGCGGCGCGAGCAGTTAAACCTCTGTGCCGCAAAGTTTTTCTATTTTTATCATTTTCGATTCAATTATTGGCAATGGTGCCCTGCTTGCTGAGAAGGTGCTGTGCGCAGAAGCGATGTCAAGGGGATCTCTTGATTAGTTCACGTATCGCGTCTTTTGCGCGCTCGAGGTCATTATTTCAAATCCTCTGTTTCAAATAAGCGCACAGGAAGCGCGCTCATTATGCCGCTCACGGGAAGCGCGCTCAAACTTTTCAGTATGGGAGTGCACGTGCACCCAAACACTTGGGTGTTTTTCTCTTCTCTGTAAATAAACCTTTTAGCAGAACTACAGCAAGTGTTTTTCTGTGGTGGAAATACATTAGCTACTAAAACGTCTTTGTCGTTGTGGAGAGCGCAGTATACTGTAATGAGTGCATGGCTCGAAGGGGGTCTCACCCTGGGTGTAATTCAAAGTAGAACCACCACTGTGCTCGAGTGCGTGCGCAGACTGCACACCAGGTTTTCTGTGAAACGCAACCGTCTCATCAGCATTCATCAACACCATGGATTATTTGGAGGTATGCTGCCCTGGCTAATCTACCAATATATTGCAATTGCTAACGTCATTTATACTCTAAATGAGCTTACTTGGTTTGTTAAGGTTCCGCCATCGCTCTTCCTTACAGCGCAAACTTCAGGCGTGTGCCTGTGATTGTAACGTGTGCGAGGGGTGGCGTGTACGCGATCTGTGATTGACAGTCAGATCTCACACCCCCTTGCGCTAATTGCACCCGATGATCCGGGAGCGCTGGATTTTTTCAAAACAAATAACACGCTCCAGATGGAGTTAGAAGCTCAGTTTTTTTTCTAAAACCACTTTATTTATGTTGTTCTTTCAGATTATAGCTTTAACATTAATGAGCTTGGAAACCACAATGAACTTTTTCTGCCTAAATAAAGTAATGATTACTAAATTTATAACTAGCATATCTCTTAGTTACCGTCCCTGCATTGTAAATTGTAAGTTAGACTTGCGAGGAGTGAACATTTAGACAGAGAAAAGGTATCAAATGTATATTGTCCATAAAAGTTTGCTTTTCTTTTACACGTGTGTGAAATCCAACGACGCCAAGTGTGCGTTGCAGACTGTCGTTCTGTAATGGATTTAGAATTGCTAAATAGTTTTAGAAGGCAGGCAGCAACTGATGATTGAAAATTTTTTGATGTAGCTTGATGGAAAGAATTTCAAAAGTGCAGGTAAAGGGATCAGCAAGCTGACATTGTAATTATAAGGTAGCTTATAAGGCAATGTAGGGACTAATTATTATTTTATTTATCAGAACTTGAATATATTTTTATGTTCCTCTGTTCTGTTGTGACAAAAGAAACAAGTTTCTTTTAAAATGCTTCTTCATATTATTTTAGTTAAAACTCATAAATAACTACAAACAACTATGTTAGGGAAATCTGTTAATGTTTTGTTGCATTTTTCAGAAAAATAAAAATAAATATCGGCCGTTATATCGGAATAAATATATCGGAACCCCAAAATATTTGTATCGGTATCTGCCTTCAAAATCCTTTACCGGTCGGGCTCTAGGTCACACGCATTGTAAGAATAATATTTTGTAACGCGTTTTGAACATAAGAACGAACATCTACAGTATGGGACAGCTCCTGTCAGATTGTCTTGCTAAATTGACAAATGTTATTTAATTCGAGCAGTTTTTGAGATTTCAGGATTTCCTCGTCCTGTGAGGTCATTCCACAGCAAACTGCACAACGTGGGAAAAAAAATGGGTTGCACTGCCCAAGACTGCAGGGGCTCTTGCTTAAATAACAAATTAATGGCAATGACAAGTGGACATATTTTAGTAAATCAACAAAATAACTATAACCCAACAAAGCCATAACTTACTTAGTGTAGTCAGCTTATTTACAATCAGTTTTTTTTGGACGCAGCTTATAATAATAATAATACATTTTATTTGAAAGCGCTTTTCTGAGTACTCAAAGACACTTTACATAGAAAAGAAAAAAAATCACAAAAGCAGCAGGAACAATATCAAATAAATGCACAAAAAAAATAAAAACAAAACACTGTACTAAGCTAAACATTAAAAGCAATTTTAAAAAGGTGAGTTTTTATCAGTGATTTGAATGTTGGAAGGTCAGTGCAGTCACGGATTTGTCTGAGGAGAGAGTTCCACATGGAGGGGGCAGCAACAGAGAAGGCTCTGTCACCCCAGGTTCGGTGCTTGGTCCTGGGAGGTGGAGTCAGGTGGTTGGCATCAGATGAGTGGAGGCTGTGAGATGGGTTGTGGTGGTGGAGCAGGTCACTGAGGTAGGCAGGGGCCTGGTTATGGAGGGGCCTGGTGAGGAGGAGGATTTTGATTTGAATTCGTTGTGGGACCGGGAGCCAGTGGAAGTTCCTGAGGACAGGGGTGATGTGGTCACAGGTGCGTACATGATGCTATTGCAGTAGTCAATTCTAGAGGTGATGAAGGTGTGGATGAGGGTTTCTGCAGCAGAGAAAGAGAGTGATGGACGGAGCCGGGCAATGTTTTTGAGGTGAAAGAAGGCAGTTCTGGTGAGTTGTTTTATGTGGTGTTCAAAGGAGAAGCTATTGTCAAAGATGACTCTGAGGTTGCGACTGCTGAAGGGATGGAGACAGGGTGGAGGTGTCAACAGTGAGGGAGGTACTGAATGGTTTTAGTAATTCTGTAGTTTTGGGACCGATGATGATCATGTCTTTTTTTTCAGTTGAGTTGAAGGAAATTGGTGTTCATCCAGGATTTAATGTTAGTGAGGCAGTTGGTGATAGAGGAGTGGGTGGCAGAGTTGATGGATTTAGTGGAGATAAGAGCTGAACATCATCGGCATTGCAGTGAAAGTTGAGACCATGGTGGCGAATGATATTGCCAAGGGGAAGCAGGTACATGTATGAAGAGAAGAGGACCAAGCACCGAACCCTGGGGGCGCCTTGGGCAGCAGGAGCAGTGGAGGAGGTGCAGTTGTTTATGTAGATGAATTGTTGTCTGTCAGTGAGATATGATTGAAGCCAAAAGAGGGCAGTTCCGGTGATACTGAGGAAACCAGAAATTGAAAACCAGATTGAAATGGTTCAAAAAGGTGAGCAGAGGTGAGTTTTAAATTGTTTGGCGACAGTGCGTTCTAGTATCTTAGACAGAAAGGGGAGATTCGAAGAGGGCCGAAAGTTCGACTCTCGTTTTGACTCTGGGCCGTAAGTTTGACTGCGCGCGCACGCATGCACACACACACACACACACACACACACACACACACACTCACAACACAAGGACCCCAGCGAAGATCAGTCACGGCTTGTGTTTGAACTGTTAGTTATGATGAAAGTTTTTGTGACAGTGTGAAGTCCGATTTGCATTGATGAGATCACTGCATTCATGCACCCATCACAGATGGCTGTGATCGGCTACAAGGCTCATTGTTGCAAACCTTCTTGCCACGGAGGTACATCTAAATATAATGCTATAATCAACATTTCACATTTAGTTAATCATGTGCAAAAATGTTAGCCAATCATAGCAGTGGGCATTTACATTGAAGTCTCACAGCAGACACACCCCTTCCAAGGGCTAAAATCAGGGTAGGAAAAATGCCCTACCCTGGAAAAAATTATGAACATTTTTTATGAAAAAATACTATCATGATAAGTGCACCTCAGGAAACATTAAAACAAAAATGCAGTTCATGACCCATAGGTGCCTATGTAGAAGGTAGACAGCTCACTAGGTTTTGTAACAGCTGATGCTTCAGTAGCCAAGAAAAAGGCACAAATTCTGTCAAACAGTAAACATCTGGTTATACAAGGTATTATGGCAGAACACATATTATATTTGTGTGGCAACCTGGAGAAATAGACAAAGGAAAAAGAAAGTTCAATAATGAAATAGATTGTACTCTGAAGGGAAAAAGAACACTAAAGAACACTACATATGTTTTGATCTTTGACTACGCCACCCTGGGAATTTCACCCAGAGAATATTATCCTCGCGCAGGTTCCCTCTAAAGACAGGAATAAATGGAGACACGGGTATTTATGCAAAATTACAAAAGTTTGTTATTATTTATAAAACCTAGAGCACAAAAAGGAGAAAAGTCAGAAACATTAAAATACAATGTAAAAAAAGAAAGGAAACTGTGGCCTCTAAGAGGCATTACATTCTTACATTCCCTTCACACACACACACTCACAGCACAAGGACCCCAGTGAAGTGATCAGTCACGGCACATGGTGAAAACACCACTACCATGAAGGGAGGGGAACAGTTCATTTCCAATGCCAAACGATGACGATTCTCGGGGCCCATGACTAAGAGTGGTGCAGAGTTGCATTGCCTTGTTTTAAACACTAAATATTTTACTTAAAACATTCCTCAGACACTTATTCAGCTATTTATAATATACGTTGTTGAAAAAAGCAAAAGTAGTTTCAATGTAGCTAGCTACTTTTGATAGTAACTTGTATTGTAGCTAACTACTTTTCTAAATGGGTAGCTTGGCTGTAGTTAAACTACTTTAACTTACAAGTAGCTTGTAGCTTGTCAAACTACAGTTTCAGAGTAGCTTCCCCAACACTGCCGCCCAAATTGTATCCAGGCAACGTATTTTTATACTCTGATTGTGTGAGACGTACACGCTTAGACAGATTCGGCTGGAAGTCGTTCATCCTCGGATGCTAATCATGCGATGGCACGCGCTGTTACAAAAAAGCTGTGCACACAGCTAAGACAGCTAAGTGAAACAAGGTCTTGGTGGTCTTGCGCACGGAACTTGTCACTTTTGCTGCACTCGCGCGCGAGAATAAACAAGGCTTTACTCTGTGTCAGCGTGCGCTCTGATCGCACTGACCTCTCCCAATCATCTCCATTACTCCGAAGCACCAACTAACTTCGCCTCTGTTTCCCTCGTAAGCTGATATTAGTATTTAAACATTCTCTATGATATCTCTCTCTCTCTCACACATATGTAGGCTAGTTATATATTATTTAGACTTTTAATGATTAGTGCTTTATTTTTAAAGTTTGTGGTAAATAATCGTGTTATAAAATATCCCTTATTTTGTGGATGGAATCTGGGAAATCTCCCTTATTTTTAATGTTCAATGTCAACAGCTATGGCGTACGCATGCTTTGTAGATAGATAGTTTCAGACAAAAAACTTAGTCTCAACCATAGACTGTAAAAAATATGGACAAAGCGTCTGTGACGTCACCCATAGACTCTCTGAAGAACGCGTTTGAGGCTGTTTATGGGGGTATGGGCGGCGCCACTGAAATACAAAATCGGAAAGGATACAGAGGTGGTATGATGTGTTGTCAGATCATGGCCGAGACGTCAAATTCACTCGGCGCAGCCCGTTATCAGCTGTCAATCAAAGCTAACCGCCCTTATTTACATACATTTTATATCTAAATACATGATCTAAACTGAACAAGTTAGAAAAAAATTCACCCCCCTCACAGTTGTCAGGCACGCGGAACATATTGAAGATTACAATAAAAGTCCATGGGACCAAACTGTAAACATATGAATTAATGCTGTGAAAACGGAGATTTTAACATGACTTCTATGGATATTTGCTCCCTTTTGGGACCGGCCTCTAGCGGATTTGAGATGTATTGCAATTTACCGCACTTTCGGGTAGGCTTCATCTTTCAGATTAGAATGTTGCCGCTTGGTCTCAACACAGTTGAGCTGACAAACAGCAGTATATTTACAACAGTCTGAAACAGGTGTAGGCTGAAGCTCTTGCTTATATTGCCTACCCTTTTTTGAAAACTCTCTTATAATAAAAGTACAAGTAAAATAATTATTGTCTTACATCATTATAATTTTGACAAACAAATCTAAAAAAAAATATATATTTCCTAAGCAATACATTTGCACCATCCCAAATACAACAAAAACAGTTCATCACTCTTTAAATTGTTTAATTTAGTTCCATTGCATTATTTTTAAATAGTTTCTTTAAGTTGCTAAGTGTCCCTTCCAATTTAAATTATTGTCTATAATCACTCCAATAAATGTAATCGCTGACACCCTTTCTATTTCAACTTCATTAATCATTCATTTACCTATTATTTGATAAACGATTACCAAATACAACACATTTTGTTTTCCTTCAATTTTAATGTTGGTTTATTCAAATCAAAACATTTTTTTAGCAGTACCATTTTCTTTTTCCATTGTATCATCCAAGTTTCCAAGTTTGTATCATCTGCAAATAATATCAATTTTAGTACTTTGGAAACCTCACGTATAACAGAAATGCTATGGTCAACAAATGTCATGGTGCTTTTTAAGATCTAAAAATACCCAACTGTGTATTGTTTATTTTCTGTTGCATTAGATATTTTCTCCACAAAATCTTTTAACGCATGTGAGGTTGTTCTATTACTTCTAAACCCATATTGTTGCTTGCTTAGTATATCATATTTTATAAGAAATCATTTAATCTTGTGTAAACTAATTTTACCAATATTTTTGAAAATTGTGAAAGCAAAGAAACGGGCTTTTAATTTGAAAAGGGTGTCTATCTCCAGTTTTATATATGGGTATAACTTTAGCGATTTTCATTTTTTTTTATGAAATATGCCATTTTGAAGAGACAAATTGCATATATGTTACCAGGGGTTTCTCAACACACTCAGATAATGTTTTACCACAGACATGTCCATGTCATTCGAAGTCATTTGACTTCTAATTTTTAAATGATCTGACAATATCAATTATTTATTTTCCATCTGTTCCTCTTATAAACATTTTTTGCTTATTTACACTCCCCGTTTCTCTTTCCATTCTACTTCTTTTATCAATTCCTAACGTATCTCAATACGTTTCGGTAAAGCAGGGTGTAGCGGGTGCACGGCATTGCATTACAGAGGACAAATTACAAATGTGGACATGGGATGGAGTTCAATTGTCTGATTGACTTAAATATATGAGAATGATAGTCAAAATACCATACATGATACCATACATGAGGGTGAGATGGCAATTTGGCATAATGCTTTCATCCAAAGACCTGCAACTAAATGAGAAATGACATTCTTTCTGAACTGTTTGACAGCGGAACAAGGTTTGGCTGATTAGCATGAGCCAGTTTGCTCCTACTGGTTATTTGTTATAACTACACCATATAGCAAGTAACATATACATCAATATTTCACAATATTATTATGGAAGATTAACCAGTGCCTTTTTAAAGACCCTTGAAATGCACGAAATGGACTTTGTTATTGTTTGGATTTGTTAGTGTCTAAATGTTACTGTTTTATTCCCCAGAAAAGCTTAATTTGGTTTTCATAACAAAGTCAGAACGTAAAGAGACGTAATTCTGTGCAAATTTCTGAGAGAATAATTTGCAGGAGAGCAGTTATGGCCACTTATGCAAAACCTGAGATTGCATGGTGGGATAATGTTTCCCCTCCTCCGACTTAACAAGGTACCTCTTTGCAAGTAGTGCTTATAACTATGGCCAACTGTTCAGTTTTAAAGCTAGTTTTCACAACATGAGACCTCTAATAGACTGCAATTTTACTCCATTTGAAAAGCATGTCTTTATTCTCAAAGTGCTTTGTCTGTGCAAACCTGTCACACACACAGTGCAACTAAAATATGTTTGTTGTGCTATTAAGGTGTGAAAAATGGCAAATGCTCATTTTTAATTTGCACAGGTTCACTATTGAATCATTTCTGATTATGTTGTCGCCAGACCTTCGTATACATACTTTTTAGAAAGTATTAGTAGAAGACATCTTAAGCGAACTTAGCTGACCAAGTTGCTGAAACTCCTTTCAAAATAGTTTCATTTGTCCCTGTACTTCTTCTATGTGGCCTTAAACACAGTGTATTCATAAATATTCAGTAAGGAGTCCCTGCCCACCTCCTAGAGCGAAAATCAATGGTGCAGTAATGGACCTGAATAGAAGCTTTGTTTCAAAAAAAGATTCACCCACCAGCATACCAAACACAAGCACCTTGCTGATAGAAAGATCCATCGGGACAGTCCGCAACCTATCATCAGTGTAAAGAAAGAGGCTTGCTGTTCTTGAGTACTGGAATAGGAGAAGAAAAAAATGAAGTTTGTTTAACTGCATTGTACGTGGAATAATCGACTCCTGAATCATTAAAATTTATAAGGAGGTAACACAAGACTGGAATGAGATTTTGATGAGATGTCAGTATCTGTCTATGATGCTTTCTGAGGTAGGGTTACAAACAGGTGAGATAATGATTTTGTTGACAGGTCACGGAGAGAGCTGCTTCACTGTCATGTTTGTCTAGAAGGCCCTCAAATTATTTAAATTTATGAAAACAATTCTAATCCATACACTGAAGGTGTTTTAAGTGATTGTTAGTAAAAAACAAAACAAAAGTGCATTTGAGTCTGACATACTGAATTTATGAAATTAATTTATTATTGCATGTATTTGTTTTTATTTATCTGGCTATGGCCCTCTTTTATCTGAAAGTGCCCCTATTATGCTATTTCAAAGTTTCCTAATGTCAAATTAATTTTTTCAGTTTTCTCTTAAATTTGCATTTGCACATCACCTAATTTCTAATGATTCTCAAACGAATGATTTACTCTCCTCTGATTGGCATTGCTGTCAAAATTGAACATTTAACATAAGGGAGATTTCCTGGAATCCATCCCCAAAATAAGGGATTTTTTTACACTGTTCTTACCCACAAACTTTAAAAATAAAGCACTAATCATTAAAAGTCCATAGAGTTTATAGCCTACATATATGTGAAGAGAAAGAGACAGTGTGTGTGTTTGAGAGAGAAAGAGACAGTGGGCCCTATTTTAACTATCTGTTAATGCCAGCCTGGTCTCATTGTTAATACGTCAGGTATTTTATGTTTTTGCAAAGATAGAAAACGTACTTTTTAGTACGTTTTGATAGATGTTGAAACGTATAATATGGACATATCTGCAACATTTAAACGTAACATTATTACGTTTTTACAGCTAAAAAATTTAAACTGTTTACGTATATTTTATATCATACAGATATCTGTATAATTTCCCATTTTACCATTTTATAGATAAATTTAAGATCCTTGTAACCCTAATCCCAAACCTAAAACATACCCATTTTATACATATTATAAAAAAAGGATAAAACGGTGTTGGCAAAAAGGCAGTTTTATTAACAATATAACGTTAGCATTAAAATCTATTTTGAGCCACCAATCCTACTCCTACCCCTAAACCTACCCATAACAACACGTAACAAACTACAATTATAAAGAAAAACATAACTAACAAACAAGTATAATCACAATAATTTATTTATTGCGAAAATGTCAAAACCGATACCAAAAGCCGTTCACATGATGATGTGTTGCAGTCGCAGTCTTCTCTGGCAGTATTGTAATAGTTTTGTATGAAGTACAGAGCAGAAATGAAATTATAATCAATGAAAATGTTAATCCGGCTTCGGTTCGCGCTTCTCCATTTCAAATGATTAACCAACCGTCTCACAGTCCTTCATGTCGCAATCTGTGACGAAGCAGGGAAGAGCCAATGAACGTTTGATATCACTGCCGTAAAATATGACGTATCGCTTCTCAAGGGCGCATTTTTTGAATTTGAATTCATAACCAGCCCCGCGTTTGACATGTACGGTCGCTGCTGAGAATGGAGGAGACGAAGATCACGACAGGATAAGAGGCTGAATTAGGAGTTGTTTCTTGCATACAACTATGGATTCTAAATATTTGGATTACATCAACCTAATAAAATTGATGTCTTTTGTGAATTTTGTTGTGTTTTATAGGAGAAAACGCTTTATGTGTCTCAAGGTAAATAAACTATTACAAAACGGTTAAACGAGTAACGTTAAAGAATGTATTTTTAAGGTTTTATATTGTATTGTTTAACACCATGCAGGCGAAACGAGCAAAATGTTAATATTTATGAGTATTATATCAATAAATGCGACTGAAAACTTAATTAATAAGACTGTGGAATGCAATAGAGTCAAAACATAATGCTACGATATTAATATGCATAAATTGTGATACATCATACGTACAAATGTGTACGTCGGTGGATTTGTTCATACATAAATAAATGACGTTTTTGTGCTGTCAATCTGTAAATATTTTACGTTTTAATACTGCAAATAAGTCTGTTTCTGCACATATAAAACGTAATTTTACATGCGTATGATAGAACGACACATACGTACGAATGCATACATATTCTCATGAGATCACGTTGGAAATGCATGTGTCAAAGCGCAAGTAACTTTGTGGGCGAATCCCGAGGCTGTTGCTATTTTCCCGGTGGGATAAATGCCTATTGCGCCTGCGCAAATCTAAAAGGGGTTGGTCTGAAGTAGCTTCATTATTCATAGGTGTGGTTTGGGCATAACGTGAAATAAACCAATCAGAGCGTCATATCACATTCCCTTTAAGAGCATGATGAGCGACGTGCACCTGTTCCATGGCACAATACTATTATAACGCGCATTTACCAGGCGCGGTTCAGCATCGGTTCACAGCCGAGGAGATCGATGTTCTCGTCAGGGCCGTAAAAGAAAGAGAAGTGACATTGGGGATGGGATCAAACACACCCAAATTAGCTTTGGTTAAACATGCATATAAAATTGGGTAAAGGTGTAAGCCTTCTATTTTTCCCATTGTCATGAACACAACAATAATTTCCCTTGTGTTTAAATAGATTTCCTTATAATAATGTATCATTTGCAAAAAGTAAAATGCATCTGTGTAGATGAATCATCTATAGTGTATGTGCGTTGTTCACTCTGTATTATGGCCGAGCATGCGCACTTAAAATAGCATCTGAAAGTATGTGCAATGCGCCACTGACTTTAGACTAATTTTTTTTGGTCAGTGGCGCAATTGTTTTCTGGAACTGCAAAATAGCACTGGGGAATGCTTTGCGCCGAAACATGCCTCCTTTTTTGCGTCGGCCCGTCCAGGGAGCGCAAGTTCATTTCCTAGTGTACCGACGTGCGTCTGTGGAAGGAAAAGCCCACTTTGCGCTGGTGCAAAATAGTAATGATAAATGCATTTGTGTATAAAGTCGTTTGCGCCGGGTGCAGATAGGGCCCAGTGTGTCTTTTAAAAAAATAAAAATATATGTTTAAATACTAATTTTAGCTTACGAGGGAAACGAAGGCATAGTTAGTGGTGCCTCTGCTGGAGATGATTGAGAGAGGTCTGTGCACCTTTACCGATCAGAGTACGCGCTGACAAGGACTAAAGCCTTTATACTTGATGCAACAAAATGACAAGTTGGGTGCGCAAGACCAGCATAGACCTCATTTCGCTTGGCTGTGTGCACAGCTTTTTTGTAAAGCGACTTCAAGCCGAATCTGTCCGAGCTTGTACGTCTCACACATATAATACTAAAACAGGAAGACAGCGGGAAAAGAGCTAAAATGTGAAACGTGAAAAAAGGGTGGGTTGATGGCTATGCTGATCGGCCAGACAGCTCAATCTGTTGTGATTGGTTTACTGTGTACAGCGCGTTTGTTGCAACAAAAACACCCATTGTCATCACAATGTCAGCTCTGCTTGTCCTGAGCTCAGTCTGCTCCATGAACAAATCTTGCTCCATGCTTAATCTTTCCTCAAAGTAGTGAGAACGACAGACAATCTGCATTAATAGACACTGTTTTAGGTAATAGTGTTCCACAACTGATTAGCTGAAGTATTTCAGTAAGACAGTAATAATGTGAGTTAACCAGTTATCAGGAGACCTACACAATGTAAAACTCAAAACTAAGTATTTTGAACGGCATCTTTCGAGAGCAAGTGGTTTGCGAATCCTGCATTGAACTCTGAGATTTAAGAGCACGTCAGTAAAATGAAAAATGTGATCACTCTGTCAAATGTGAGTTAACACATTATTTATGTGGCTTATAATTACATTATTCAGGTGTTTAAATACACTTATGTGGCTGTTTGTGTAACGTGCCAGTTTCCGAACTTTGTAAAGTCAAAGCATGTCCTGTAAAGCCCTACTTCGCACAGGATTTAGTATAGAGCTGGTAAGTCCCGCCCTTCAGCTAACCCCGCTGGACCTCGAGGTTGAAAAGTCCAGTGCAAGTGAATGAGAAAATAATTATTTTCTAATCCCGTTCGAATTTTGCAATGAATGCAACATATGTTGTCTGTGAATTTTTTATATAATGTTTTGTGTAAAGAATGCTACAATTTAGCTTGTAGAATTTTCATACGGTTAGACTTTGTGTGAGAGCACTTTGTGGACTACAACCTTTTCGACCGTGTGTCGACACAGCATCAGCCCCACTAACAGATTGGATCCCGCTGAAACATGCCTGTGTCTTTGGTGCACTTCACCGCCTTCTTTCAGGGAGAGGACTAACTAGTTGAGCGTGGTGAAAACCGTGATTTGTGGAGGGAAAATGTGTTAAGCGGCGACGTCACATATGGGACGTGTAGTCTTTCTCGTTATGTCTATTCCACAACTGCTAGCCAAAGAATCATACAATAAACTGTCAAACTTGTTACATGAGAAATTATATAAAAAATTCACAGACAACATATGTTACATTCATGGCACAATTCAAACGGGATCAGAAAATAATTATTTTCTCTCATTCACTTGCATTGACGCTTTTTCAACCTAGAGGTCCACTTGGAGTTTTACGGATGGGCGGACTTACCAGCTCTATTCTCTGGTGACCTGTAGTAATTTGTAATAATTGCGGAGTTTGTCTGTGATCTTAATCCCGTGCCAATCGGCCATGTCTGTAATTTGTAAAGTAATAATTCCCCGCAAATTACCTACTATATTTCGCCGAACATTCTAAGGTCCTGTGATAATATTAGTCCCGTGCGAATCGACATCTCTGTGATTTGGCCGGATCGTATATCATTTTTTCAAAGGTTTTTGTTTCATCTGCGCCTTTTATCCATCTTTCGCGAAGAATAGAGGCTGAGTTGGAGTGTTTTGATAGTATTTTGGGTGCGGGGTCATATCGCTAGTACAACTAACTCATACAATTTGCAGAAAGAGAAAGCTGAAAACCATAAGAGCAAAAACAAAAAGAACGATTAGATGGAGATGAATGACATGTTTAGCAGCATACAAGGACAGTTCTTCTGTTTATTATATACAGCTAGACATAATAACGACATTATAACGACACAAGACATTTCAAAGCCATAGCCTAATGACATCATATCCGGGAGATAAGTCAGTAAATTCGAGTAAAATCACAGGCTTCGCTTATCCCGTGCGAATGCGCCACACGAAATTCAGATGTGGGTGGGTAATTTCAAATTCACATGTGGTCCCCAGGTAATACTAATCCCGTGCGAATAGGGCTTTAGTTGCTGATATCTACAGCCTCGATGGCAGGCAAATCTCTCAATTCAGTTGAAAATCGGTCCTCTTCATAACTTAAGGATCACGTCCAACATATGTTTAGATTTTCTGTTTATATATTTCTCTTGTAATAGCGTCTAAAGTAGTACAGTACGGATTTTCCTCCATCTCGTCCATTGCGCTCTTCACTCCTTGCCCTCCATCTGCAGTCCGCGCGTAAACACAATCACGTGACTGCAAACCACCTGTACTAAATCCAGTCACCGAAGCAGATTTTGCCACTCAGTCAGGCTGAGGGGGGTTGTTCTTTGGCGGGAAAGTGACGTCAATGCATTCCCCTCTATTTGAATTTTTACTCCTTAGTTGTAGCGGGCCTCCCTTGTTCCTGCTAAATACACACACACAAAAAAAAAACAAAACATTTTAAAGACAACTTTAATGTCCCACTTTGAGCCACATTCACCCCCTGACCCGTCTAGGCCAACCAGGTTGAATCCTGTGCAATTCCCCAGAAAAAAAAAACATTCTATCTTGTGGAATGTGACCGCACATTAGACTCCTTTTGTGTGTTTTTATGTGTTGAAGTTACACGACTTCCTCCGAGGGGACGACGCTTATAAAACATAGGTTAAAGTCTGAGAGAAATGCTAGTACATAAAAGTTTCCATGCTTTCCATCACCTCTCAGAAAAGTCAATAGCATTGGAATTAAAAGTAGTTGCATACTGCTAATGACTTTGAAATCATATATGTCAAAATGAATGCAATAGTGCTCATTGTCTTTAAGTAATCTATATATTAACACTCTGATGTTTTATCTATAATATTTTTCACAACATACACCACCATTCAAAAGTTTAAGATTTTCATATTCAGGGCTTGGCATCAAAATGTTTGAAAGCCCCTTCTTTAATAGACAACATAAAATATAAGTAAATAAAAAAAATAAAAAAAAAACAGAATATATGAACTAATCACGCCAACTGTAATGTATATTTTTTCTGAAGTAAAGCTAAGATAAATATATTGAGTATACAGCATGTGTTCTTAATGGGATTGAAAGATTTTCACTTTCATTCTGTCTCCTATAAAGCATAAAAATTGGCCAGTTTTTTTTTTTTTTTTTTTTTTTTTTTTTTTACTGGTCCCATTAGGCTAAGAGTAAAATATTCACAAACCTCAAAAAATGATTTCTGTACAAAACACTTTACTAAAGAAACGCTTTAATTTTTTTGCCCTGGCAGAGAGCGAGGGAGTTTTATCCCTGAACAAGACAAGTAATTATAGATCCAACACACAAACGGTTTTACTGAAACCTTATAGTCTATCTCAACAGCAGCAATACTGGGCAACTCTTTTCTCTGGAGGATGAAATTATTGATTGTTGACATAGTGGTCAAGCTTGGTAAGGCAAAAGGTTTTATGCTTTTCTTTCTCGCACAAATGAAAAAGGCACAAGCAGCACCACAGTATATACTGTTCACATTTTGACTTGCGTGATGCCATCGAACTTTCAAATGACACACGAACTTTACCTGAGAAACGCATGTTAATATCACATAATGAAAGCATGAAATATAATATAACATTTACAACAACATGCAATACATCTATTGAGCAGTGCCTAACCCCAAAAATAACATATATAATAATTATATTATCAGTTGAATACTCTCAGTGTGCAGTTAGTCACCTACTGTAACATGCACGTTTGGTTTTCTGTTTTATTGACAACTTTTTCAATGTTATTCAGGGTTTTCATGAACTGCTCTTTGATTATATAAAGTTATAATATAGTGTAAAGTAAACTAGCTGTGATTGTGTATGTTGATGGGTCCTGAAAGGTGACCAAATGCACATAAATTGTGAATATGAGTGAGGTAGTGACAGATTATGCACTGCAGAATGTTTGCCAACGGTGCCAATTTTACACTGGACATCAACCAGAGCAGTTGACACACACTTTTATGGGGCTATTCGACTGCTTGGGGCACTGTGTATTTGCAATTGTTTTCCTCTCCCTCTCTATTTTTACACAAATGTTTAGCCAACCTTTGCTTAACATTATAAAAATAACCTTTAAAGTTTTGGTATCAATGTGAGAATTAGGTTTGAGCCAGGACCTTAAAGGGATAGTTCACCCAAAAAATAATGACTGTCATCATTTACTCACCCTCATGATGTTCCAAAATCGAGCATCGATTTTCTGTCTCTATCGAACACAAAAGATTTAAAAAATAGTATTTAGTTTCGTGCTTACAATATTAAGTCCGATTTTGCCTTCCAACAATTATAAAAACAAGACAGATCGAGGTATAGTGATTATTTGTGCCGCCTGGCACATTTCATCGCAAATACACCTTCATTTCCTTCACCAGCACAGTGCTTTCATTGCCTCTCTAAAAGCCTAAACGTTTTGGTTTTGCTTCATGTTCTTGTTTCATGTCTGTCATGTGATCCCCTGTTCTAGTCATGTAGTCCTGCCATGTGTTCTGTGTTGTCATGTTATCATTGTTTAATTGTTCACAGTTTCATTGTTTATCCCCTTGTCTAGTCATTAGTCTTGTGTATCAAGCCCCCATGTTTGCGTCTGTCTTTGTCAAGTATTTGTTCTGTAGCCACTGTTTGGCCACTGTTTGGGTAAGCATCACGTCCATGTCCGTGTTTTCGAGTTCATGCTACACCATGCTTTTGTTTTATGCACATTTTTCTAAATAAACTGCACTTGGGTTCTTTGTAATTTGCCTTCAGTGGATGTTTATTACAGCTACAGATTAATGGTGGTTCCTAAATTTGGTGCCGTGACACTGGCTGAGAGGTGCCGCAAAATCTCAGATTTATTTACCAATGCAAACAGCCTAACAACTTTCGTACCATATAATAACCTTTTTACAGCATTTTTTAAAATAATATCACCAAACACCAACATATGCATGTCCAAATGAATAAGTGAAAAAAAAAATAATAATCCTATTATCTCATACATTTAACGTTGAAATGCTCGACTCTCCACCCTTTGTAATGGGCTGAGTTATATTATATTTTACGTAGATTGACAGAACAGGACAAATGGATAAATGTATAGGTTTAAACAAAAGAAAAGCAGAATGTCAGCACCCAGAAGACTGACAGTCTTTTTTATAAAAAATAAAAATGACAGTCTCTCTTTACTTCGCTTATCATAAATATTTGTTTTTCATAAAACATAAAACGATAGACTTCTCTCCTGACCTGACTCGTGATCTCTTCTTCTGTAGTGAATGCGCCAGGAGAAATGCACATTTCATATGGATTACATAAGCAGAGATAGTTTTCTTTCTTTTTGAATTGTTTTGTTTAAAAGTACACATTTCAACCTTTCTATAGATATATTTCTCTGGTGTGTGAGGCAAGTAGGCCTACCTTACGGCTGTATTTGGGTTAATTTATGACTCATGAGACGAGCTCCAGTTCACGCGCCGGCGCCGTGCCGTGATTATCATTAGTCCGCTATATACCATATTAAGGCTATTTCTTATTTATTAAATCCAGGCAATTGGTCGATAAAACATTTATTACTAGGGGTGGGAAAAAAAATCGATATTGCAATATATTGTTGTGCTCTCTGTTGCAATAAATAATCGATACACTAACGCCCAATATCGATATTTTATTACAACACGAAATTATTAATTTACCCGTTGTCAGTGTCACTGTCACTACCCAATATCTACCATTCTGTTTGCGGGGGCGCTGTTCGAGTAAATAGGGGTAAAGTGGCGCAAACAGCGGTCGGTGAAGAACACAAGTTAACTAACAACAAGAGAAGCGAGAAGAATGGCGGAAAACAATAAAAAAACTAATCAAAGACCCACCCGCTAGTTTCCACTCTAAAGTGTGGAGACACTAAGGCCCTATGATTTCCGCGATCACGGAATCGCGGATGGATTTGGCCAATTAACGCGGAATCTAGTGTTTACGCGGAATTTCGTGGAATTTTACACATTTGGTTTGAAATTCTGTTTTTGTGTGGGAGAAGAACGCATGTCTGGTGAAAATGCAGACCAGGGGAAGGAAATCTGGGCGACACAAACCCACCAACCTGTCATTTCAGCTACAATGATGAAATCAAAACAATGAAAGCATGGCGAAGCGGCTCTCCACGGCTCTGCTTTCGTCGGCTAAAAGTTAAGAAACTCAACGCTATAAGCCGTCAGTGCCGAGCCGAGCAGTTCGCACGTGACTTATGCAGTGTTTCCCACACATTGACTAATTCGCCGCCACATACTGCGTTTCGGTTTAACACTATTTAAAACACGCAGCGTATTCTTTCAGTTGTATTTCCCCGCTCTGCCTCCGCTCTCTCTCACTCACGCGTCTCTCTCTCTCTCTCACACACACACACACAGACGTGCACACCGAGTCTGTCTATGAGGCGCTGGACTGGACAAAAGCGAAGCGAACTCCGTGAGCGACCAGAGTGTGACTTTATTTAAACTTATATAAACTTATATAATTTATATTACTGGACAGTTTAAAGCTCATAACCATATTTTGTTGTTACTTGAGAGTGCAGTGTTACAGTGTGTTGCATCATGCAGTATTTGTCCTGAAAAGGCTACTGAGTAACTTAAATGTCTATATTACCTCAATAAATTTAAGGTCCTAATTTATTTGTATTTTTTAATACATTTTAATCATTAACTTTAAAAAGCACACTCTTTTTACGACTACAATAACAGCCAAGGGTAAAAAAATAAAACGGATTTTATAGGGCCCTTATAGATCTATATTTATAGATATATAAGTCACATCTATCGTGATATATCGTTGATGAAATTTCTTCCAATATATTGAATATCGTAGATGTCGCGAATACGTGATACTAATCATATCGTGGACCACATATCGCCACATAATTGAACCGTGAGGTACCTGTATCGTCCACCCCTATTTATTACAATTAAGATACAATTAATACAAAAACGAAAGTCACCTTAATGAAAGGCTTTATGCTTTGTTTGATGTAAAAGTTTTAAAGCAGTCTTTCAGAGGCGCTTTCAAGAGTGGTCAAAGTCCGTACGGAGAACTGTCACGTAACATTATTTATCTCTCATAAATACTTACACGAAAAATAAGACAAAATTTATATTTTATGTTCTGTGGAGATGAGCCAACCCTTCTTTCCAGTGGGTAGTATTACTTTTTGTACTTTTGCCACCTAAAAGTGAAAGTTTTTTTGTGTGTGTGTCACATTCGTAATGGATATGTTTTTCCCTTAAATATAAAACATGTGTAGACTGATATTTTTCAAATGTCTATAAGACGTTTCAAATATACTGGTATTAAATGCATTTTCTGAGAATTTACATTTTAAGTTTTTTTTGTTTTTTTTACCTCAAATGTCACGCCCATTTTTGGATGTTGATATATTAAACTTTTGCCTTATCCAGTCGTCAAAACTCTGAACACATCTTCCCTTTAAGAAATGTACTTTAAGTTAACTCGAAGCTTCAGCTCATGTAAGAAGCTGCGGCCAAAGCCGTCAATTCCGAAAGACCGCTGTTCGCCAAGCTGGCGTCATGTTTGTTTTTAAGTAGCAGGGCAATCACCTATGGAAATCACGGCGCAGAACCAGTAAACTCTGGTGTCATTGGTGTTAAGCCTGAGAATTTACATTTCAAGTTTTTTTTTTTTTTACCTCAAATGTCACGCCCATTTTTGGATGAGGCAGTCAATTGCCCATTTTTAAAGAATTTTTCCTCAACTAGTTTTGTGATGTAGGTCTACGTATTCTATAATGTTAACTTAAAATAATACTATAGTAATTTAAAGATGTGGTAGCATTAGATCTGGATGGGAAGGATAACTCTGGGAGTTGGAAGGGGTGTGTCATGATTTTGCCTTCTCACACACATTTCTGTTTCATATCGCATGTCAGACAGCCATCATTTCTACTAAAGAAAATTGACAAAAATAGTAACGACACAGTAAATTGGATAAGTAACTTTAACTTTAACAAACTGATTACTGGTTTGGAAATAGTAACGTGTTAGATTACTTGTTACTGAAAAAAGTGTTCAGACTAAAGTAATGCGTTACCGGCATCACTAATTGTATATATGTATGTACATGTTTGTTTAGTTTAATTGGGTTGGGGTGTGCCACTAAAAAAATAAATAAATAATTAAATAAAAAAAAATAAAAAAAAACACAAACACAAAGGGGTACAAAACTACAAAACTACAAAAAACTACAAATACAACAATGCTTTCAAAAGTTTGGGAACCACTTGTTTATTGTGCTGTATTAATCAACGAATGAATGATCCTTTTATTTCTGATTCACGTGATGGTAATGTACAGTCTGGATCGGTCTCTGGCTCTGGTAATTTTTGATGAGGCAGTCATCTTTTTTTTCATTTCTGGATGCTTAAACAATTCATAGAGCAGTCATCATTGAACCTGTTAATAAACCAGGATCAAATTACAATGGATAAACACAAGAGTATGTGAAAAGACAAAATTAGCATTAGGGATTAATATTTGTCTCAAATATAATTAAATTTAACATGCTAAATGCCTCAGAAAAGGGAGGAAGAATCTGATGGCAATCTCCATAAACCAAAAGGGGGGTTCTGGACGAATATGAGCAGGAGGTTCTTTCCATGTAATTTTTTTTTAGTTAGTTTAGACAGTTTTGGTTAAAAAGTGACAGGACTGATTATACTATTTAAATATTTACTTATAAAATTATTTAATAATGTATTCAGGACGAATATATATTTTTTCCAGTCTCGTCTCATCTCATCCTCAACTCATTGATGAGGGATAGTCACATACTATTACACATTAATATATATTCACAGTTTCACAGCTTTTTCTTTTCACTTTTTTGTGACATGCAGTGGAGCCTTAGCCATGTTAATTTTCTCATGTTTGAGGTGTGGTATACAAAGTATATGTACATAGCTCATAGCCAATCGTTTCAATTATACCAGATGATGTATGTAGAGCGGAAGAAATTAGATGATGAAGACGATGGGTCAGAGAATGTATTTGCGTTTTAAACTACTTAGAACAATATCTAAGGCTGCATTGAAAGTTAACTTAACGTCTGCTGCCATGTTTGATAGGTATAGGTATAAACCAGGCGTTCTCAAATATTAATAGGGCTGTCAACTTTAGTCGTTTAGTCGACTAATCAGTCGAATGCCGTCTTGGTCGACTGTAAAATTCTTATTGGTTCGACCAGTCGCATTTTTTTTTTTGCCAATAGAAATACATTTTCAAATTATTTACTCCTTGATATTTATTCCTTTATAAAGCAGTTATTTATTACTGTATTCTAAATATAATTAGCCTATGTTTTATCCCCAACTTTAAATGCTTTAATGTAGGCTATTTCTTGTAACTGCGCCACAGTTTAGCGCACACACATAACACACTCGGGAACCGTCCTCTATGGCTGGCTGCGCTGCTGCTCGCGCTCAGTAAGGGATGTACATGTCCCTGTAGGTAATTTTGCTGTATTAATTCAGTTCACGCTACTTTAGTCGACAGAATGTCCAGAAATCTAAATCTTTTGTCTGGCTACATTTTTGTGGAGGTACGCGACGGATGGCGACCGCGTTGCTCCATTATGAGCGCGCACATCGTGTGCCTATTTGAAAGTCGAACTTAAGCCGCGCAAAAGACGTGAGCAGCTCTTTTAACGGCTTTATCATACTGACTCAATAGATTGTTTTCTTAATAGGTTTTTATTTGTACACTCTGACTCATTTGAAAGTAGCCTAAATAATGTAACAAAACGAAATTAAACTTATATGCTATCTTACAACACAGCCTAGATTTCAGGCTGTATTTTGTCTGTTGTTTTAAAACGCCTAACAGATCGGCTGGACAAAAGTTAACCCATAGCTTTGTAAATGAAGAAGAATACAGCCTGTAACGAGAGCTTTTGTTAGGATTTTTCATTATGTGGCAGATAGCAGTTATATTATTTTGTCAGCGTGTGGTGTGATCAGGTGCGCGATTGTGACTGTCACTATAGACCAAGGACAGAGCTCCTCACTTGCAGTTAAAAAAATCACTTAATTTTCAAAGAATTGTATTATTATTATAGTTTTATTTATTTTCGATGTTTTTTCGTTGTTGTTTTATAAATGCTCTATGACAATTGTTAAAAAAATGTTCAATCAAAACAACAGGTTTTTTTATTTATTTATTTATTTTATTTTTTTAAGTCGACTAAAAGGATTTCTTTGGTTGATTACAGCCCTAAATATTAAGTCAATATTTCAGTCAAACATGTGACTTAAACAAACTGAATTTCGGTGTGTTGCATAGACGTCATCATCGTCTTGATGCTCCGTCCCGTTCTGTGATTGGTCCCTCGCTGAGGCGAATATTTGATCCATGGTATTCAGACTACCTTAGCCTGGTAATACCAGACTCTGCTACTTCACTTTGCTTCATAGACAGAGTCTGGAATGGCATAATAGAGAAGTGTTTTCTCTCTTGCTAGGGGGCGCTTCTCTGAAGTTTAAAATCATTGGTTACCCGTAAGCCAGTCAGATAAGTTTATTTATGACGGATGTTATGCTGACACATGCATTGGACCACAGACATTATGCATCGAACTCAAATCTATGATCGAATTTCCACTGTAAACAGGGAGCGGCGCTTTTGTAAGGGCTGCAAAATGTGTGCCAACCGGGAATGAACAATTCACAAACTAGGTTATTTATATGATTTACTGAGCTGCAGCCGCCCCGCAGCGTTCGGCACGCCCTGCTCTCATGAGTCATGACTGATTTAGCTTCCGCGCCCGCAGCGCCGCGAGGGCGAGCCCGAGCCCCTGCTCTCACGAGTCATGAATGGTTAATAGAAAATTCATTTTACTGACTCCCTGAGTCATTTCGTTTATTTAAGTGGCTTCAAATGTTGTAATTTTAACAGCCAAATTCCCTGATCACATCCACCTACACAATGTTGATCATATTCTGAATTAAAAAATCATAATGCAGTAAAAATGATTTACAGGGAACATAAATGATCACTTTACCTTCCAAGTCTTACGTTCATTTGTCACGTGACAATGAACAGATCGTTCATGAATCACATATCTGGGACTAATGCAGCAGGATGTCGAAACGAAATATGGTGGATTGTTGTTATTATTATGATAATAATAATATGATAAGAGCGCGCCAGGAGCGTTCACAGCCGAGGAGACCATATTTATGCATATAGTTATGGCCAAACAGGTCTGATCCATCATTACTACAATTAGCCTGAAAAAAATTGGGTAGCCTAAATGTGTAAGCTTGAAGAGTTAATATTTTTCCGTGTTATAATGTATGATTTGCAAAATAAAAACGGCTGCATCTTGATGAGAGAATCGAAGTGTATGCGCGTTGTGCACAAGCTACATAATGGCCAAGCATGCTGGTTTTTGCTGGTAAATGTTGCAAATAGAGGGGCAGCAAAATTGTTTTCGCCTAGAGCGGCAGAAGTGCACGTGCCGGTCCTGGCTGTAAACACTTGATGCGAGCGAAAAACCGGAGTGAACATGCCTGTAAATGACTTGCTTCAGTTTGAAAAACCCCGGAATGTTCTCCATAACAGAGTGAATTGCATCCCGTGGCTTGTTTCCCATTTTCTGCGGTCGTTTCGGTTTTCGATTTCTCTAACCTACAATGTAAAACTCGGCGCTTTAGCGCCTACGTCACGGCTCTCAGCCCGCGCCTCATTCGTTGATTGGCCGGCTGTTTTCAGAGTCCGGTGGAAAACTGAAAGATAGTCTGATATCTCAGACTGACTACTAGCCTGGCAAACCAGACCTATCAAGAGGTTAGGTCTGGGAACTCACAATTGGCATACCTCAATCTGGGGGGCAGGATAAAAGGTTGTCTTTCAATATCCCTCTGCACGCCATAGGATAGCACTCACCAACCAGAGCGATGATGGCTGTGGCTGAGTGAGTCCCATGCGTTTTCCCCATGGTTTTCTCTCCAGCGGAGCAAGTTGATATATTAAACGTTTGCCTTATCCAGTCGTCAAAACTCTGAACACATCTTCCTTTTTAAGAATGACTTAAGTTACTTTCTTAACTTCAAGTCATCAGAGTCGCGGCCAAAGCCGAAATCGAAAGACCGCTGTTCGCCAGCTGCGTCTTGTTTGTTTTTAAGTAGCAGAGAAATCACCTATGGAAATCACGGCGCAGAACCGTCACAACTCTGCTGTCATTGTGTTAAGCCCGCCCACCAACTCTATACACGATGTGATTGGCCAGACCAGAGTTTGGATTTTCCACTTCGAAAGTCAACGGAGAGTTGCTAGACCACACTTTGCAGCAAAATAATTTTTGCTGCCGCTAGGGTGTATCTAGATTTCTAGGCTAACTGATTACAGGAGTGAAATAAAATTAGCGGAAGTAGGAAGTCTGACGTAGTCAGGCTAAGACTACTTAGCAGCGTGAATGAAATCGCAATGCGCTGAAGGCAGTATGGGGAAACCCAGGCTAGTGTAACCTGCCCATGTGATGCAAATATTTTGTCTGACATGAGCGCAGATCTTTTTAGGCTAATTAATTGTCATTGATTCCACCCTTGCAGTTTTGAAAAGCATCAGTATCAGATTCAGATTTCTCTCTGAGACAGTAGGATGAAAGTTTTATGGATTTGTGTTCTTTATGTGAACAGACCCTTTGGGAATCATCTAAACAGAGGGCATCATGGGAAGAGCATGTCTTGCTGTTGCAAGCAGTATTTGATTTTCAGCCAAACTTGCTAATGGCCAGATGTTCATCCTCCACACCAAATGCATTATTCTAAATTGAAGCATTAGTATGAAGAATGACACGTTATAATTAATTAAGCAAAGTGATATGTGACGGTTTGTTTAATGAATGCTACCAATGCAGCAAAATGTAAACTGCTGCCTGTAATGAAAATGTGATCTTACATTTATAAAAAAAAAGTTTCTTTTTTTAATAGACAATAGAGAATAGTTACGTTCAGTGACATGATATGACTGAAAGTAAATATGCGATAATTGCAAATAACTGCAATTCACTCAAATGTTTTAATCAAGTAATTAATCATTAATTGAATTAATTACAATTCAATTGACTGAAACCCCCAATTTTTGCGATACTCATGATGGGAGCATTGAATGTTACATTGGATAGGTCATGTTTCATGGTCTTGCACATCCCTTTAAAAACACGTCTGTGGTCTATGGCTTAATTTTTATTTAATATCTCCCATCTTCATTGTTCACTGACCTTTTTTGAATTTGAATTCCTTGCGGGCTTTGTTTGTGGGTTGAGTAATTAAAGCCATCATTCTTTCAGAGGCATGATGACATTTCATGCACGTACAGCTCATATAACTATCCTTACTGCAGGGGGATTTGTTCTTTAGTTGTTATGCATTTCTCCACACGGTGGAGATATTTCACTCTTTTGACAATCAATTGCTCTACCAGCAGCATAAATGGCCTGGCTTCATGGAAAGGCTCAGAAGAGTTTATCTTATTTTTTTGTTTTGTTTTGATAGAATTGTACTATTTGGCATAATAATGTAGCCTAGTTAAAGAATACATATCATGCTTTTAAATCATTACTTTTTACATATAAATCATAAATGTGTGGTCTATATAAAGAGAAACTGCAATGCTTGGGTCTGAATTCCTCATTCTTATAGCTCCACAGGCCCCTATTCTACCCCTTTTCTAATGTGCATCTGTGAGCAACTCGTTTTGGAGCGAACCCTTTAAAGGGGGGTTTTACTGCTTTTTTTTCTTTGCATTATTGTGTTTATGGGTGCAATATAACATGTATTCATGGTTTTTCTTTTTTTTAAAAGTCTTATTTTTCATAAACTTCACCTTTATTGTCAGCCGCGCTCTCCTCTGTCCCCTGAACGAGCGGTTGACTTCCTGATTCTATGAAAACACTTCCTCAGATACACGTGGTGGGCTCAGATTGGTTAGTTTGGGCTGGTGTGTTGTGATTGGCTATACTGTCGCTCACGTTGTCCGGAAGGTTAATGCCCATGACCTTTACGAGCGAAACGCAATATCATGAGCTCAGCTCCGGTCCAAATGTAAATATGTGTCGAACTGCAGTATCAGTATGAGGCAGAATCAGACCGAGAAGCGGCGATGAAGAGAGTCAAGCAGAACCTCACCACACACGGCTCTTAAAGGGGAAATGAAGCAGTGAATCAAGTTTACATGATTTACAAGATGGATTTCCAATATAATCAACAATTATATAAGAAACATGACAAATGTAAACATTTAGAAGAAAAAAAATTAAAAACGTTACATCTTTCGCCGCCAGGGCGCCGCCATTGTGGAGTATTCTAACATGTGACATCACGGGGTTGGTTGGCTCAGGCTCTATCCATAGACAGTAAGTGAATATTGCGACATTAAACAGTTTACACCAGTGTTTTGACCGCGAACGACTAATGTTAGGTACAGTCATTAGACAAAAAAGACAACGTCTAATGTTATCTGTTGACAAACTGCACATAGAAACATTGTTCGTGATGTTTGTCGTCATATTCCTGTCTCGTCAACAACATGTAACGTTAAGTTAGCATGTATTTGTTTAAGAGGAAATGAAACGTCCATGTTTTACACACTGGTAGTGCTAGTAGCTACCAGTAGCAACAGCCTACATGTACTAGGAAAAAGTGTCTCCACTCTGACATCCTTTAGGGAAAGGCATCGCGCCCTTCCAACCGCTTCCAACACGTCTAAGCCTGTTTTATGCTTCTGCGTCGAATCGACGGCGTACCCCCGCAGACCCCAATCCGTCGACGCGAACCCCTCTCCGACCCTTCCGCCGTAGCTCGACGTGCACCTCCAAAATTGTAACTGCGCGTCGAGGCGACGCAGACAGCAAGGGCTTTGATTGGTCAGATTATACATCAATTCAGGAGTGTAGCTTTTCCGGTTTCCTTTTTAACATTTGCACCCTCGTACTGATAATTATAATACTCTTAAAAGAAAGTAAATAAAGAATTAAACCTAAATAAACTGTTGGTTTTTATTTCATTGATAATATAACACTCACCGGCCACTTTATTAGGTACACCTGTCCAACTGCTCGTTAACACTTAATTTCTAAGCAGCCAATCACATGGCGGCAACTCAGTGCATTTAGGCATGTAGACATGGTCAAGACAATCTCCTGCAGTTCAAACCGAGCATCAGTATGGGAAAGAAAGGTGATTTGAGTGACTTTGAACGTGGCATGATTGTTGGTGCCAGAAGGGCTGGTCTGAGTATTTCAGAAACTGCTAATCTACTGGGATTTTCACGCACAACCATCTCTAGGGTTTACAGAGAATGGTCCGAAAAAGAAAAAACATCCAGTGAGCGGCAGTTCTGTGGGCGGAAATGCCTTGTTGATGCCAGAGGTCAGAGGAGAATGGCCAGACTGGTTCGAGCTGATAGAAGGGCAACAGTGACTCAAATAACCACCCGTTACAACCAAGGTGGGCAGAAGAGCATCTCTGAACGCACAGTACGTCAAACTTTGAGGCAGATGGGCTACAGCAGCAGAAGACCACACCGGGTGCCACTCCTTTCAGCTAAGAACAGGAAACTGAGGCTACAATTTGCACAAGCTCATCGAAATTGGACAATAGAAGATTGGAAAAACGTTGCCTGGTCTGATGAGTCTCGATTTCTGCTGCGACATTCGGATGGTAGGGTCAGAATTTGGCGTCTACAACATGAAAGCATGCATTCATCCTGCCTTGTATCAACGGTTCAGGCTGGTGGTGGTGGTGTCATGGTGTGGGGAATATTTTCTTGGCACTCTTTGGGCCCCTTGGTACCAATTGAGCATCGTTGCAACGCCACAGCCTACCTGAGTATTGTTGCTGACCATGTCCATCCCTTTATGACCACAATGTACCCAACTTCTGATGGCTACTTTCAGCAGGATATTGCGCCATGTCATAAAGCTGGAATCATCTCAGACTGGTTTCTTGAACATGACAATGAGTTCGCTGTACTCAAATGGCCTCCACAGTCACCAGATCTCAATCCAATAGAGCATCTTTGGGATGTGGTGGAACGGGAGATTCGCATCATGGATGTGCAGCCGACAAATCTGCGGCAACTGTGTGATGCCATCATGTCAATATGGACCAAACTCCCTGAGGAATGCTTCCAGCACCTTGTTGAATCTATGCCACGAAGAATTGAGGCAGTTCTGAAGGCAAAAGGGGGTCCAACCCGTTACTAGCATGGGGTACCTAATAAAGTGGCCGGTGAGTGTATGTCTATAACTGTTATTCCTTTCTTTCTTTTTGCTCACAATAAACTTCAATCAATCAATAAATCAACGTTTGTTCACAGTTTGTTGTTTATTTTCAATACAATGTTCACGGTTAACTTACATCATTGATAATATACTAACCAAGTCTGCCACGGGACACATTATCCTGCCATAGCACAGTTGGATACTGAAAAAAGACTTCAAGTCATTCAGAAAAGCTATCGTTATGGCAGCTCTGGGTGAAACCTTTCTTTTACTGTCTATTGGTGGAACGGACCCTGGACATCCGTGTTGATTCGGTGGGGATAAAGTTCTGTGTCGTCTTGTTATTCAGCGTCGATTAGCTCCAGCTGACAGCTGCAACAACATTCTCTCTCTTTCGCTCGCGGCGCACGGGACCATTCGCGAACCACACACCCCCTAGCGTTCTGGCGGTGAAATGCACCGCGAAGCACCACAACCTCACGCAGAAGCATAAAACGGCCACGACGCCGTAGCAGTGACGACGTAGCTACGCCGTAGAGTTGACGCAGAAGCATAATGAGGCCTTAACTTACCTCAAGGCACAGCATAGTAAACGTGCGCTGGTGATGCAGAATTGACCATGCAATACATGCTCCAGATCAACCTCTTGACAGCAGATGGACTCTGACACGGTAGGCATCGCAGAACAACAGCCACACTGACACCTGGTGGCGTTGCAAACCCGCTCTTCGCCCCAAACCCCCACCGGCTTTTCTACACAGCAACGTAACTTACATTGTGTTGACGAGACGGGAATATGACGGCAGACATCGCGAACAATGTTTCTATGTGCAGTTTGTCAACATATAACATTAGACGTCGTCTTTTTTGTCTAATGACTGTACCTAACATTAGTCGTTCGCGGTCAAAACACTGGTGTAAACAGTTTAATGTCGCGATATTCACTTACTGTCTATGGATAGAGCCTGAGCCAACCAACCCCGTAACGTCACATGTTAGAATACTCCACAATGGCGGCGCCCTGGTGGCGAAAGATATAGTTTTTTCTTTTTTTCTTCTAAATGTTTACATTTGTCATGTTTCTTATATTGTTGATTATTTTGGAAATCCATCTTGTAAATCATGTAAACTCGATTCACTGCTTCATTTCCCCTTTAAAGGGTAATTCCACCTCTGGAAAGATGAATGTGTATTTAAAATGGGTCATTTATGTAGAAGAAATGTGAAATTATTTTTTAATTTGGAGCTTTCTAGACTGAGAAAAGGCAGAAAATGTATTTTTGGCTTATGTGAATGAAAAACATCAACTCCCAGAATTCATTTGCTTCGCTGCCCTAGGAGGCCACGCCTACCGCTGAACCTCGCAGTATGTAAACAACAGTCTACTAGTGATTCTTCGTGATGAGTCTGTCCGAAAATGTGTTTCGAGATCGCCAAAATGTCCGCTGATTCGGCTTTTGTGTTCTACAGTCGTCATTCATCATGTTTACTGTGGCAAGCGGAACGAGTGCGAGCTGTGTGGATAACGGCGCGAGACGAGCCAGGTTTACTGTGTCGACCGGGATGAGTGCCGGCTGTGTGGATAACGGCGCGAGGCCGGTGGCGTGATTACCGATGAGTCGGCACCTAAGACGTAAGTTAGCGGTCTCGTATCTCTCACGGAGGAGCAGGAATTTTCTTAGCAATGTTAAAACGCATCAACCGATCACTTGTTTGGCGTTCATGTAAACACAACAGTCAGATTCACCAATCATAAGGAATTGAGTTAGATTGAAACAAAAGCTGTAACTTACATGTAAACAATGAATGGCGACTTCAGAAATTAAAAGCTGAATCCCGGACATCGACGGCCGGACATGTCCAGGAAAAAGAGGACGGTAACCCCTACTACTCAGCTTTCTCCACAGAACAAGAGCCTGCTAGCTTAGCGTCCAAAAAAGATGTGTAATGTTAATCCCAATCCTCCATAACGCATCCGTCAGCGTATTCAGTAGTTTCGTCCACATTTTCAAAACGTTTCTGCCAGTGAAATCAAACGCATTGGCACTGATCTGTGATAGGTCTGTTAGCGCAATAGGTCCAACCCCCTATTGGCGGGTTTGAAAGGGTGGGGACTCGGGCTTGTAGTTTTTTACTGAAATCGCCCTCTCTTACACTTCCGCCAACAATGACGTAAAATGACGATTTTTGCGTCATTGTTGGAGGAAGTGAAAAAGGTAAATAGCAGATTTCTCTCGTCTCAGGGGAAAATGATAAAGTGTTGCATGACCATTCAATAGTATAACTGGGTTTCTAACAATGGAAAGCTTAATGCAAATGGGTGGAGTTGCCCTTTAAGGTTTCTGAATGATAATTTACTACATTTTTTTTACTTTATACACATTTGTTTTACACAATAGCATCTGACTGGCAACAATAGCAACTGACTGGCTACTAATGTGATACTCAAACAGCGTTGGCAAGTTTATGTTCAGAAATAACGTCATAAAACATATACATGACATACATTTACAACATTAGTACTTATACAAAATTCATGTTTGTACGCGGTTGTCATAGACACGAAATAGCATAACTAAGTGGCTAAAGCCAGTGCTGGCATTTGATAAAACTAAAACATTACGTCTGGAATTATACATGCAAATACATTTAAAATGATTAAGTTTTAGCATACTTACAGGTTGTGGCTCAACAACTGCTGCCTCTGGTTTTAAAGTTGGATCTGCTTCATGTTTTAGTAAGTTTCTTGTTAAACGGCATTACTTGTGGAGATTCTGGAAGTAAATACTCGTAGAGATTCTGGAAGTCTTCTGTAAAATGCACAGCACAGAGAGCTAGATTACGATCAGTCACTTTCAGGAACATAATCAAACATAAATTGTATCCATTGTTGAGGAAGAATAGCGTCCGTGGGAAGTCCGAGCACAGAAGACCTGACAGCTGCGTGAACACAACTCACTCGACGAGGAGCTGCTGAAATATGCGCGCATGCACTGTTCAAAATGCACATGCATTTTCCGGAGGGAGGGTTGATGCAAATGTGTGGGTTAGTGACGTACCATAACCTAGCTGTAGTCCCAATCGAGTCGTTTTTGTAGGCAATTATACTTTTTTTATTTTTAAAAGACAGTATTTCTGCTTACACTGAACTTTCAGCACTGCAACTTTGCAGATACTGTTCATGCACCAACAGCAACATTACACACTATTTAAATGAAAAAAGTGAAATCGCAGTCAACCCGCCCTTTAAATAAAAAGGAGATAAGTCATCCCCTGCCCGCTCTCCAGTTCGAGGTTGGTTCAACTCCACCTTGTTCGGCCATTTTTGTAGTTTGATTAGAGATACACGATTATATAGTCAAAGAACATTTTTATTCACACTTTAACAAAATGTCAACAATGGAAGACTTGTCCATCAAGCCTTACATGTTTGAGTATCTACGGCCAAATCTAACCACTAAAAATCTGTATTGATAATATGACACATTTAGAAAAGCATCAGAAAACACAGCAGCTAAATGACCATTGTCATGATGAAACAATAATACTGCCAGACATGTAACTTTACTTAAAAACAAAAACAAAGACAAAGGTACTGCTAAACCATGACTACCATGTGTTTTAAGAAAAGTAAAGTACTTTATTTTTATTAACGATATTTACAGCTAATTGAAATGCTCTGTTCGTCGTCTCCAGAGATAGAAGGAATTTACCCCTCTTTCAGACGAAGTTGAATCGGCAAACCCTTCTTTATACTGGCTGAGGTTGTTGAAGTGGCAATCTTTGAAGTGCTTCGGGTCACTACATCCAGCAACCGTACATTTTGACTTGCCTTCTCGTAACTTCTGCATCATTGAGCTTGGACTATAAAATTGGAGTGAGAAATAAAAATGGCGGATTGCTCGAAGTGTTTGGGAGGTAGTCAATGTCCTTATTTGTCAGTTCCGCTGCATATACTGTGACGTAATTGTTCAAAATACATCATAGAGAACAGAAAAATCTGAACAGGTTGAAAAATATGACCAAAACAGAATATAAAGATATAAACGAAGACCCTGAAGAGAATAATTTCATATTTTCTGTACTTATAAACACTCCAAAAAATACAACATGACATTTTTTTGGTTTATTTGTTTTATGCCATATACTATAGTGTTATTTGTTACATTTACCAAATATAATAGTAATAATACTGTATGCTATATATATATATATATATATATATATATATATATATATATATATATATATATATATATATATATATATTTAATATTAATAATGATAATGTTAACATTTGCCAAATTTAAATATTACATTTGAATATGGTTAATGCTAATATTTCTGTCAGGACCAAAATCGTCGAATACCATTGACAAGGAGCATGCAATTAGGATTGACGATATGGTTGTGTTCTAGGCAAAAATTCCTAACTGGCGAGTGGAGGAGCTGGGGATGTAGGATGGTAATGAGCTCCTCAGAAATGCGATAGCTTTTGATAATACTGAAGGAGCATGTATACAGTTATAGGAGTCATATTCCTATAGGTAGACGTGGATCAGCTGAGAGTTAGCTGATGTGAGCTTGACTAATGTGACCTGCCAGAATTGACGCTACGCTTGATTTTTATTAAATACAGGTATATCCATTATATTTCTTCATAGTTTTGTGAAATGTATAATTTGTAAGACACTGACAATTATTTAATACAACAATAATTTTGAATATTTTCAATAATTTCTCTTTACAATATAATCCACAAATATGCCTATTTAACGAAGATGGTCCCCAAGTGGATTATTGGCATCAAAAGTTTGTAAATCCAATATTTATGAACTGTACATATAAATTTAACTAAAATGAACTGGGCATGAAATGTCAGAGAAAACTGCAAAATCATTGCCATTTGACAAATGGAACTCTACTATTCCAGTAGAGTCACCTCCAAACAGCAATCACTGTTGTCCACTTCTAGAGGTTTCTTCATCAGACAGACAAGGCTTGTTGCCTCACACTCTCCCAAAATCAATATGATCCTGGGGAATTTTACATCAGGCATGATGGGTCTGACATACAACCATCATTCAGCTGCACTCGGATGGAAAAGAGTCGCTCGTTATCCCAGTAATAGAGTAAGAGTGGGCTGTTTTTCCTGAGAGGCAGAAATTGAGATCCCATTACTAACGGGCCCTGGACTGTGGCCCTAAAACCCACCCTACGATATGACCACAAATTAATCCTCTCTGGCTTGTCTCCTAAAACACAATCTTGGCTAGACCTAACTGTTGAACTGATCTGGCTCAGTAAATCAGATGCCTTAAGCTTTTCGTAGTTAGAACAGCAGCACGTAAATCCTGTTGTTTTGGAAATCTGTTCATCAGCTCATCCCTGTAATTTCTTTCTGTTTGTTTAGTCTATTTTTGTGCCCTCTCTCAAATCTCATGAGCTCCCATAATTTTCTAATTGTCTCAGCCTGATGGTCTTATGTAAAATGGTCAAATGTGCAAGTGATACACAGATTGCCATGTATATGATGTGTTAAAAAGGTTGAAAATTGGGTTTTGGATACATTATACAGGTGCCTGTTCACTTTCTGACGTACTCAAGTTCACGTGCTCGACTCTGTCGACAAGAGGACAAATGGAAAAGTAACTGAAGCGTAAGCATAAAGGAACATTTGCTTTGACGCGTCCTGTTTAAAAGTAACACCTGGTATATTTTGCTCTCGGGGTCCCCCTACAGTTGGGCAACAGTATTGTCCTCTAAATTACTAGCCTCGGCCTGGCAGGTGTCATAATACCAGTTTCGGCCATGGGAGGCGGACGGACAACATAACCACCAGCCAAACTGCAATACATGAATAACTCGCAACCGTGTGGAAAGTACAGCCCACTACTACATTTCAGTTCAGGGTAGAGTTAAAAAAAATGATTGGTCGATATTATGCATGAGGAATACATTTTTGTGAGTTGTAAAGCATACTATCTTTCAATAGTATTTGTGTTCTTTTACCATTAGCTAGTAGAGATGATCGTTTCACGTGCGCTAGGGATCTGTCGTGTAACATTTACAAGCGCTGAAACAGTATTTATTGTTTGAATTGCGTAATAAACTTGACATAATCTGAGAGTTGAGATTTTATTTATCATAACTAAGCTGCTCTGTCTTAGTCTGTTCGGTCTTCGTGTCCTTTTTTGTGCGTGACAAAATTGATGTGTGGCGTGAGAGCATGTGAAATGTGTCAATTCCGTGTCTCACGAGTTGGCAGCTCTGAATGGCGCTAGATTGTTCAACATCAGCGAATGCTGTCTGTCAAATTAATTCAAACTAACAATAAAATGTAATATGAACAAAACGAATACCGTAAAACTTCAAATAATAGCCCGGGCTTTTATTTTCCATATCGTCGAAATGCACTGGCTTGTATTTGAAGACTTTGTGCGAGGGAGAGAGAGCAAGACAGTGCTCGCTTGTGTTGTTTGAAGACGTGAGAGTTAGCGCGGCCATGGCACAGCTCACTTTCTAGAGGTATACTGCCCCCATCTGGTATGGAATATCGAGTATGATTTGATTTGATTTGATTTTCTTTTTTTGACACATCGCACCTTTAAAGTAGTCATCCCCTACAAAACTGATCATTTCAGACAGATGAAATGAGGGTTTACAATAATCGTCAATGTCATGACCCCTTTAGGGGTTCTTCATGGAACCATCAATGCCAAGAAAACAATATTTTTAAGAGTGGAGAATTTGTCAAAGAAACTTAATTTAAGAAAAAAATGGAAACTCTTAGAAGACAAGTTGCTATGCAAACATTGGATTTGGCCAGTGTCTTGATTGCTCAATATGCAAAGGCAGTGTTTTCCAGATTTCGGACAGCCTATGGTTAATGATGATGACCACTTCTCATCCCATTGATTGTTGTGGGCCTCTTCATCAGATCAGTCATCCTGTGGGATCTTGGTTCAAATTGAAATGGTATTACTCAAGACAAGACAAGAACACATTTTCAGTTTCTTTCTCAATATTCTCTGATTGGCAGGTGTGCAGTTGTAGGTGAGGATGGTGGAACGAAATCAGCCACAAATTAATGTACAGTTTTTTTTTTTTTTTTTTTTTTTTTATTGATTTTGTTCATGGACAACTGGTCAAGTGTGGCTTTCCCTTGGCCAGGGTCAGAACTGGCTTGCGAGAGAACTGCATATATGCTACTGTGAGCATACATGTTGTGTTGTTTAACTATTTAACTTAAAATATCATGGCGTACTTCAATCAGGAGATACTGCAATCCGCATACCTTTTCATTGTATAACGAGAGGTCCTTGATATTGTACTGTCAAGCAAGCAGTCGTGGGTTGTGCGTCAAATATCCTGTGTCAACTGGAGTCTTTTGAAGAGCTCCTGAGATGTGTTTGTCTGAAAACATTGCAGCATGCTTTGATGTAACACAAACCTAAGCTTGTCATTTTTAAAGAACAGTCCAAGACTTTTTTCAGCAAATAAACATGTCACCTTTCACAACTAAATTTCTCAGCATGTAGTTACCTTCTGTACAGGATGTGTTTGATCCACTGCCATGTCAAGGGAAGCAGAGTTGTGTAATTCTTTAAATGACTCTGTCTGGAAAATAGTTTCACACTTATTGTACTCCATGTCTGGAATAGTTTTTGATAATTTTGATTCTTTGAAGGAATTTTTTACTTATAAGACACACTAAAGTTATTTAAAGGGGTCATGAACTGGCTTTTTAAATGTTTTTATTTTGTTGTCTGAGGTCAGCTTATAACAATCGCTTGGTTTTTAACTTCAAAAACATAAAAATGAATAAGTTATGGGCTATTTTCTTCCCTAGTTTTCAGCCTACTTGAAAAATGCTCGGATTTAATGGGCGTATCGCATTGAAGACTAGGAAGTAAACGCCCACTGCTGTGAGTGGATAACAGTTTTGCATATTATAATGAGCTTCAACTCTGTCATCGGTTTCGGTGGGTGCATGTGGGGGATTTGTTTTGAAAACCACTGTTGTAAAATGGCAACCGGAATGATTCGCCCATACATGTTTGACCCAGAGTCTGATCCGAATCGCAGGACAATGAACCAACAGCACCTCGAATACAACGGATACTTGTAGACACGTCATAAATTAATTATTAGATATCAAACGATCTGTAACAATGCAATGCTAGCCGAGTAGATAATTATTTCTAAAATAAAAATATTACTCGCATAAGTGTGTTGCACCACTCCTGTTGCATCCAATATAGAAGGTACAGCGCCTTTTTTAATCTTAATCGGTCTGAAAATCCTGCCTTGAACTGCGTCTTGTTCACAAAACAATCCTCGGTGAAATGAAGCGAACATACGGATAATGTTTTACACTCATCAGCTGGAACGTCATTAAAAACATTTTTTTTTTTTTTTTTTTTTTACCAGGCATTCCTAATATTGGAATCCAGAGGAAGCTTATGCAGCAAATGTCTTCTTCCACAGCCAGGCACGGCACAACGTTTTGTCAACGGAATGTTTATTGCTGGGAGCTCGCTCCGGTTTGTCATCACGAGGTATGGTTTTGTTTACTTTTGGCTTGCTTAGTTGGGTTTATTTAGCATTTAACAATATTATTGATCTGTGTTGTACTACTTTCATGTTATCACTGTGAAGCTGCTTTGAGACAATCTGTATTGTGAAAAGCGCTATATAAATAAATGTGACTTGACTTGACTTACCTATGCGTGATTGCACGAATCGGTGTGCGGGGCTAAACCGGCCGTGTTGAAGTAGGCGTTGATGAGCGGGTGGGGTTTTCAGCGTCATTGACGTCATACTTCCACACTTTCAAAAGCGAGACGTTTGTTGAGGCTGGTGTCAATAAAAGCTTTCATTGGACTAACAAGGTCGTTTTCAGTTCTGAAACTTACAGGATATTCTTATAATATGATGACCTCTTAGATGTCAAAAGCTCAAGGAAAATTTGATTTCTCTATTCATCACCCCTTTAATGTTGACTTGCTTTTGAAATAAAAAAAAATCTCAACTTATACTGGAGGTATCACGTATTTCATAATCGTTTAGCATTTGGTTTAGTGAAATGTATTAAATGCTGAATGTAAATTTAGGGTTTTTAAGAATGGGGCAAATTTGCTGCACAGTGCACACTTTATAAAATTTTTGGCTCAACATAAGCTTTAAGGAATTGTTGTCTCGAGAATGATTTACTCTCTTCTGTAAAAGATGACTTAGCTCTGCAAATGTCTTTTAGAAACACTGGTTCTAGGCTGAATCGTAAAGGAATAAAGACTTGGGCCTCTATACAGTAAGTTAATTAAAATACACAATCCTGCTTGGTCACCATTGTCCCATTGTGTAATGTTGCCTATGTAAAATCTAGTCCAATATCATACTTGCAATAAGCGATTTTGGTCATAAAGAGGGATAAATGACAACTAAAATTATTTGTTCTTTCTCTATCCAGTGTTTCCACCACAAAGCATTTGTTTATTTATTAATGAGATGTAGTATAAATTAGTAATTGGGGTTAATTCAAGAAACACATAAACTGAGACAGACTAAATCTAAACCTGCAGCAAAGGCTGTTTTAAACTCAAAGGGTGGTCATACTGAATATTGATTTGATTTGATAAATATAGGTTAATTAATGAAATATATTTATGATATTTCTTTTGAAAGAATCCTCACTTTGTGTCTAAAACTTGCCAGCTATTGTCAGACTTTTTTGTGCATATAAACATATCACTGGATTATTGTGATTAATGGGAAAAGGGACGTTTGGAAATGTAAACCGAAATATCCTTCTGGCACACTGTACTGTACATCTCCTTTTCTGGATACCACTGTAGTGTTCACTGATACCTTGAGTGGAGGAATGTAGAACTGGCTCTTATCCAACCACTCAATCTTTTTTCTTTTTCCTCTCACATGTTATGTAGGAGACAGAGGAACAATGTGTTATCTCTGAATAATTCAACTACACTATCTCTCTTGTGTGTGACATGTTTGCTAGTGTCCAGTCAGAGTAACAATGTGCACATAATAATGAGTGATAAGTAAGAAATACCAGGTGCTGGATGAGCATATTTATTGAATTTAACTCCACATTTTGATCTATTTAAGGGACAGTTCACCCATAATTGTGTCATTATTTTCTCGCCTCATGATTGTGCAAACCGGTCCTGTATGTTATTGTTGTTGTTTTTCAGTGTGACACAAAATAAGAAATTATTTAATTAATATTAGTTCAGTGTCTGTCAAGCTCCAAAAAGGACAAAAAAAAAATAAAAATAATTTGGACTAAATTGTATATCTTTTTAAAATATTCTTTGTTTTGTCTTTTGATATTTTCCTCAACTTAAGTGAACTGTTTTTATATTATATTATATTCTAAATTAAAGTTAATACAATTTTTACATACATAAAGAAAATTTTGTAAGATTTCAAAATCAGGCACCAAATAGTAGCAATGAAAAGTTCTTTCAGCCAATATTTCACTTAGAGGTTAAATGACAATAGGATTTTGCAGGAAAATTGAATGTTAGAAGCATATTTTGTGATCAGAAGTGAATTAGAAATTTTTTTGGGGGAAAGTGGTTTAAAACTGTAAACTGGGCAAATGTAAATACAATACAATACAATACAATGTTTATTTATAAAGCACAACTGAAGTTGACCAAAGTTCTGTACAAGAAAAAAATTAACTATCGATAATGTGTGTTCTGCGCCTGCGTGTAATGAGCCAACTGTCTATTTCTGCAGATATATTAGTTTATATTTGTCATTCAAAACGGAAAACCGACGCTGCCGGCTGCAGATGCACATATCATTACCGTTCTGAATATCATTCCTGCTAAACCCTTTCTTTATTCCACTCCGCTCATGTTAATATTGAAATATTTGCCAAGGAAAACTCAGGTAAGACAACACATTCTCATCCTTTAGCATCATATAGAATGCTATATGACAAAACAGAGCTATACTACGTACATGGTACCCGTTATCGTTAATATAACACGTGCTGTGATGGGTAGGGTTAGGTGTGGGGTAGGGTAGTCTCATATTACGCTAAAGGATTTATGACGCCTTGGGTTCGTGTGTTATATTAACGATAAAGGGTGCCATGCGCGTACTATAGCGCCATTTTGTCATATAGTGTTCTATGTGAACGGTAAAGGATGAGAACGGGCTGGGTAAGATAACGTAACATAAGAACAGCCTTCTATCTTTACCGTTTTGACTTCTTTGCCTGCTGTTTGGCTTTTATTCTCGTGCACTGACTATTACTAAGCTGAACAGCCAATCAGAGTTCTCTTTTTTTTATAGGGCTGACAACAGAAAAGACACAATCACCTCTATTTTTTAGTCTTATCCTGGGAACTTACAATAGTCCAGAACCGAGTGTAGGGATGTTGCAGATCTGATAAGTACTGTGGTGCCTCATTACGAAAATATTTAAATTCAATTTTTTTTAAATCAATTCTATATTTGACTGACAGCCAATGTAGTGAGATCAAGACTGGCTTGACAGGCACCTAAATGATAGGCGTTTGAAAAAAAAAAGAGAGAGAGCCATAAATCATTTTCACAGTTGTTGTTAACACGGGTACATCGAAGGTTGAAGGACACACAGGTCAATGTGCCAGAGGAAACAGCAAGGCCAAAGATGGTCGTGTTGATATTATCAATTCTAGTTTTCCCCATACTTGCAGCATTATTATGCAACTCAGTAGTTGATAACTTTTAAACATCCTCAGGGTGTATCCTTTCCCTACAGCCCAAAGTTTTCTAAGAGCAGTTTTATGTGAGTACCCTCTAGCAATCTGCATTCCCAGTATGCAGCGCCATCTTCTCCCTGATTGGTTCTGACACTGCCTTCTGAGAAGAAAGGATATGAATCTCCCTGGAGTTCACTCTGATGCACAGATGTACTGTGGACTGCGACGCTGTAAAACCTCATGATAGCGAGGAATTTGAAACACGCATAAGGGAATTGAGCAGTGTAGTTAACTGCCCTTCATTTCAGGGGTAATGTCTTTAGAGGATATATGTTGCGCTGTTGTCATTATTGTATCGGCATTAGAAAAGTACAGCAACAATTTAAAGTAGCATTGCAAAAAGTAATCAATAAGGTTTCTAAGATATTATAAAAGTACTTGTAATTATGTAAGATACATAGTCTGTTTTGTTCTGTTACTGTTTTGCCTACCTGAGTTCCTAGTTACAGTAGCTTGCATGGTTGTAAATTAGTTTCAATACATTTGTTCTGTTTTCCCCTGATTTCTCTACCTGTGTATTTACAGCCTGTTCTCATCCCAGGGCATCATAATACTGACGCTTTTGCCAATGTGTAGACATCCAACGTACATGGCACCCTTTAGCACCAATATGAGATGCAGATATATATGGGCCAGAAGGCGCCTCCTAGTGGTCTAACCCTAACCCTACCCCATACCTAAACCTACTAGGGCTGCACGATTCTTGCTAAAATGTGAATCACGATTTTTCTCCATGGGAATTGAGATCACGATTCTCTTACACGATTCTCTTTTTTTTTTCATCCAAAATGTATTGCACTCAAGTAAAAAAAAAAAAAAAACACAAGACAGAAAGTGCAGTAACAAAAAATAAATTAAAAAAATCTAAATTGTTTAAGCTGGTTCTTTGGGGCTAGCCTATGTAGCTGTCTGTGTATTACATTAACTAAAATAAAGTGTAGGCTATATTTAATATTTTCTGGCTAGTTTACTTTAGCTTTTTTTAGAATCAGACATCACACTTTCACCCAAACTGAATAATTACAAACAAGTTTAAATGGGTAGCATAAATCTTCTATAAATATTTTTGAGTCTTCATATCTAAAAATCTCCAAAATGCTCTACGTGAAACTGCGGTCTTCCAAACTTTCATGTTGTTTGAAGACGTCTCTCTCTCTCTCTCTCTCTCTCTCTCTCTCTCTCTCTCTCTCTCTCCGCCCTGTCAGAGCGCAGCAGTTTCTATTCTACATCATCACTCACCGATCAGAACTATGCTTTCGCGGGACTAATATGTGCTTCAAGCGGCCTCCAAAAAGCGGACGATCTGACGGTTTTAGAAGATTAACAAACCGAAACTAAAAAACTATTTGAGACAAGCTTTTATTTACCCAAACCTGCAGCCACACAGGCGTGTAAAAGATACAGGCGGCTGTGAGACTCGGCTATTATTTTATATAAGTTTTAAGGTACTTCAGTTCTTGTTAAAACTGACTAGACATGCTTATTTTGTGTGAAACTACTTTTTGAGTGAAATCATATTAATTTTGTCCCTCAAAAGTGTGCTTTCACTTTAATTGAGCGCACGTTTCACTGCTGCTCACGCGCTGCCCCTGCTCCCGGTGAATACTTTGATTAACATGCAAGCCCAAAAAAATATGCGCTGCTCACGTGCAACACCTTTAGTTTAGACATTCCCTGATGAAACGTCCGCATGATTGATTTGTGAATTATTGTTTTGTTTTTGTGTGAGTGTGACCAATATAACGCGTGAATGCAGCATGATCTGAATGCAGGGAAATACACGGAAGTGAATCGCCATCATTAAGAAATGAGATCGCATTTGTGTTTGAATCGAGATCGCGATTTTTTCGATTAATCGTGCAGCCCTAAAACCTACCCATAACAGAAGTGCATTATATTGATGCTAAAGAGTGCCATGTGCATTGGATGTACAGTATACGCATTGTCAAAATTGTCACTATATGACGCCCTAGGATGAGAATGAGTTGGTATTTAACACTCTAGGCGCCACGGTACGAGTTTACTCGATCAAGATGCGTCACTGAATAAAACGACCGATTTTGTCAGATTGGGTATCAAATTTCATTCGACCTCCCCTTTACTGGATGGCAGTCATACTTCATCCCCTACTCAAAAAAACATCATGTTTCTATACAAAATGTTCGAAGTTACAGCGCATTGAATCAGTGCAATCAAAAGCGGCTAGTGTGAGGCATTTTATTAGAGCCTCTCTTCAATCGCGACAACAGTATTGTGGTGGAAACTTTGTCTAATACCACTGGGTATGTTAGACGAGGTCGAAGTATTCATAGTACAGTTCAGGGGCAACGTGAAGGCAGGGTATATATATATATATATATATATATATTGTATATATATATATATATATATATGTTAGGGCTGTCAGTTTAACGCGTTATTAACGGCGTTAACGCAAACCCATTTTAACCGCGTTATTTTTCTTATGCGCGATCAACGGTCTCTTTGTCCTAGCAAACTTTGTAGTTTTTTCACATGCTTTTGCAACAGGACGCGGCATGCGTCCTGATCCATTTTGGCGTCTCGCGCTCGTCATCCACTCAAAGCCGGCTCACAAGCCGAAACGTGTGTTTGCGGCGTGCCTGTTGTTTTGTTTACGGTCTAGATCCGCTTGCTCTTTGATCGAAGAAGCAACAGAACGTCCTTCGCGCTGCGCAAGCCATTGAAATGAATGGGTTTCAGAGCGCAGCGCGAGGACGTTTTGTGCCGCACACACTCGTTTGGCTTGCGAGCCGGCCAAATAGTAACGTTACGTTTTGAGTGGATGACGAGCGCGAGAATGCCGAAATTGATGCCCTAAGATTCTGAATGGAAAGTTTACTTTTAAAAAGTTGCCAAATTGTCCCATTTACAAGACCAAGTGATCTGTGTTTTGTTGTTGTGAACTGAGCTATCATCATTGCAGCACGTCTGAAACACCACTTGATGATGGCAAAGCAAACACACACACAGAGATGATGCGAATTCTCCACCCCTCGTCAATATCAGAACCTCGTCAGTATTTCTTTCACTCTATTATTGATAGACAGAGTTACATTGTGTGAGAGATTATTTATATATGTGTGAAATTCAGCACTATTCCAATGTTATTTTCAATAATAATAATAATAAAAAAACATTTGCACTAAACAAGCCAATCCACTTTTCCATGTTGATAAGAGCATTAAAATGAGAAAAAAAATAATGTAACAAAAAGAAATCAAAAGACTAGATAAATATATAAAATAGATTATATATATATATAATAGATAAATATATGTGCGATTAATGCGATTAATCGCGAGTTAACTATGACATCAATGCGATTAATCGCGATTAAATATTTTTAATCGTTTGACAGCACTAATATATATATATATATATATATATATATATATATATATATATATATATATATATATATATATATATATATATATATATGCTGTTCCTCACATGGAATCAGAGTGCCTACAGTAAATGGAAAATTTCTACAGCCAAAGGCCAACCACATGCATACGGTTTGTTTACTACTTACTGTATACCTGAGTATTCAGTATTGTGCAATATGTCATACAGAAGGTGATAGACATTTTGGGGAAAGAAGTGCTTTATTTTCTCATTTAAATGTGACTTTTCATGAAAGTTCTATAATCCAAGATTGCTGCCACCATATGACATCATAATATGCACATTAGATGGAAATTGTTTTTTCCTACATAAACTTTTGGTCATCCTTAATTTATCTCTAATTTACAGAAAGTATCTATCTTTTTTCACTTTTAAGATATAGCCTTTTGAAATTAAGATGTCAGAAATCAAACGTTTTCGAAAAAAAACCTAAGGTGCCTAAAGGGTTAAGCCCACAGTTTCCTTAAGCCCCGTTCACACTGCACGCGACTTTGTCGCTGCAGGTCGCCAGTGGCTGCGCTGGAGGGCGTTCCCCACTACTGGTTGCCTAGTGATGTTTGTGAGTGACATTCACAGATGTTACTCTATGTTAGACAACAAATGCGTTTTATTGCCGCTACAAACAAATATTTTGGAAGGAAAAGTCTAAATATAAATGGAATCAGTATATAAAATGCATAATATTATGAATGAGAAACAGTGAGTGCCCTTTGCCATCGCGGCTATTTAACTGCAGCAAACGTGCAAATACCGGTCTATCTGGGTTCCCAAAACCATTCAGTCACGGAGTCAGTACGGTGAACACCACTGTATGTACATGGAGATATAGCATCCATTATAGGACAGTTTCTGACTGCTAAAATGAGCTTCTCGTTCAACTTGCCTCGGTCAGACTCGGCACTGAAGAGTGACTCACTCCACTGAGTTCACTCCTATTGGTTGTCGCTCGTGAAAATCGCCCTACATTTGCATAAAGTTAAACTTTTCTCAACTTTGTCGTGTCGCTGGACACGCCCCACTGGTTGCCATTCGCGCGTGTCGCCGAAAGTCGCCCGCTCACCATTGATAATGAATGTATCGCATCGCTTGGTCGCGTGTAGTGTGAAGTTTAGTTCTTTGTTCTGTCTCATGGCTGTGTTCTCCCGAGTTCCATGTGGTTATATTATTAAATTCAGTTTAATTCACCGAATCACCTGTGTCGTGCTCTTCCTTGCAGCTTAACGCGACAAATAATTATAAATATTTATAAGCACAGGAAATGTAACTGCCCCTTAAAGGAAAAATAACTTAGCTTACTAAAATCACTCTGTAAACTTCTGCAAACTGTGGACAAACAGTTGTTTATGAAGCAATCTACTGTATTTTATCATGTTAAAATGTATAGAATACTTTCATTAATGTCAAATGTTTTCGAGCATTTTTTAGTATAATTATCAATTGAGTTAAATATTACCTTTTGGTATTCTGATTGACCGGAAAGCAGTAATTTAGATTAAGGGAAAAATTCTTAGTCTAGATAATGAGAGGAATAATTTTCATAATTCATAACTTTCATTTCAGTTCTGCTTTTATGTTCAGATCAGAAAACACTTTTTCCCCTTCATATAAAGGCAGAGAACAAATAGCTGTTGGATAAATGAAGCTGACCTCAAAATATGACTTTGTTAAAGAATGCATATTGGAAAAGTTTCACAAGCTTGATCTTTTTTATTATATCAGTGTAACATGTACTAAATGCTCTGTTTTGGTTTAGTTTCATTGTGTTTCGGTGATGTAAATTATTTAACTCATTTAGTCTATACTTACTCCTGTTTTGTTCAGTTCTTTGTCCGGTTCGTTTGTTTCCAGAGTTGTTCTGTTGATTTTTGGTTTAAAAACTGTTTTGATTGAGATATTCGTCTTCATGAGCTTGTACAATTACCCAGTGACAATAAGTGTCTTTATTTTTTATTTTCCTGGAAAATATTTCATTTGATTGAAACTGCCCCTAATGCAACAGTATTTCACCACTCCATAAAGTGAAGTCTGTTCAAAACATGCTGTGAAGTTATGGCATTCTCTTCAGGGAAAGGCAAACCATTGCTCACGCTCATGACTGGCGTGTAGACACACTCTGCCAGGCCTGATGGAAACGATAGCTGGAGGGTTTCTGGAGATTTACGCTGTGTTTTGATCAAGCCCTGCATCCGTATTTTCACTGAACACACATGGGTCTTCTCATGTGTGAAGACTACAGGCTGATCAGGGTGAAAAATACTGACAGCGCCTAACATGAATGTGACAGCTGGGTGATTGATTGATAATTAATCTATTGATTTGTTCAAATTTTTCACGTTTTGAGAGGTGTGTATACAGAATGCTGGTGCCTCAGGGACTGTGTTTCTATCAGGAGAAACACGAGCAATGTGTGATAATATTTCTCTGACACTAACCTTACAGCAGGGCTTCTGAAGTGCTTTAACATGCTCTGGTCACAATGAATGGTATAAGTGGTTTTAGCTATGAGGATTGAGGTATTTCTTTCTTCAAGGTTTCTAATGATCGCTTGATAAATCTTTAAAACTATTTATGTGTGCAGTTAAGTTAAGCTAGCAAAATAAAATAGGCTTATCCATTTAAATCGCCAGGTTTAATTTTAAAAGGGAAGATAAATGCTTTCCAAATATTTTGTTAACGTCCAAGGCCATGTATCTCGTCAAAGATTAGAGTATTCGGAAATTATTATAGATGCCAACATGAGCAGATTGCGTGACCCACTCATCCTCAAAACTATGAACAAAACTATGCAAGGTAAAATAAAATGTGGAAACTAGACTACATTAAATATGAATTTGCAATCAGAATAAACATGGTTTGTGCCGAGCATTGTGTCTGTTTTTTTTTTTTATTTATTTATTTTTATGTGGTGGGTTATTGGCTGCATGGAAACAACTGAAATTAATTTTGAAAACATATTTTAAACCGTTAAACACAATTTATAGGTTTCCTCTTCAGTCAGTGATAATAATTTAGCATTTTTTGGGCATGTGTAGTTTGTGGTAGCATTATTATTAATTATTAATAGTATCTGTATTATTATTTCTGTATTGTAATTTTTATATTAATGTCTATTAACCTTAACCCTCATTGGAAATATGTGACTGGCTACATTTCTTCAAAGCCTGATGTCCTCTGGGTACAATTTATTTGCTGCAATTTATCAGCTGACTCGTCCACAAGAGGCGCTATGCAGAAGCGGGTTTATTTTATTTTATTTTTTTTCATTTCTATGCACTCATGATCTTTAATCATTAATATAAGCCGATCTGTTCTTCTTCATGATGTGTCTCAGTAGAGGGTGGGACTAAATGTCCTCCACAACTGACTACAAACAGGCGTTCATATCTACCTCAATCTTTATCAACGCCCAACGTCATTCGATCCAATCTTTTTTGAAGGAGGGGACATTCTTTCCTCATTCCAAAAGCCATTTCACCCAGATATGTGGCACCAGGGAAAGAAAAAAACTAACATAACTTTTGATTCATGACGACTTTAAACAGTCAGTGTCATGGAATGCTTTTTTTAACCTCAGGGTATTTTTGCCAAATGATATTGCATTGGTTGTATGCAGTGGTGTAGTCTAGTTTTTTTGTAGAGAGTATACTGTGATATACCAGAATTCAGTTACGATTAAACATTTCACAAGGATTGAAAAAAATCTGCTAATGCTGTGAACTATATTGAAGGCTGCACATTACTATAACATTAAATGTTGTAGCCTAGACCTTTAACCTAAATTCAGATGCCATTTATTTTTTAGATATAATAATCAACACACAACACATTGTATGAAAACATGTAAACTGAACATAAGGCAGTTTTTACATTAACTTGTGTTTTTTCTCTAATAATTTACACAGTTGTCATTTTCATGAAAGATATTTTAAACATGAATTAAATAATCAAGATATCATTAACAGGTTAAGTAAAATATAATATACAGGCTAACATAGTGCATTTATTTAGTGCAAAGGTTCATTTATAGGAAGTTGTGGACACTGAATCACTTGCCTGCTGAGGTAAATATAATGCTAGTGACAAGCTAAAGCTTTGCTGTTTTATTGACGTCTTTCCGCTGCTGAAACACTGATTGAGCGATTACACGAGTTATGATGCCTTTCAGTAAGTATACTGTATCTTTCAACATACCTTCAGGTGTCTTTTCTGTAACTGAGGAAGAGATGATCGCGTTTACTCGCGCGCCGCGCTGCCGCTTGAAATGAGGAGCCTGAGTAAGCGATCTGTCACGTCACATCAAAGAGCGCCAAAACGCCATTTATTGTTTGAATTTCGTGATCAAATAGACAGAATCTGAAAGATTACACCTTGCTTATTATCGAAAGTAACAAAACACGGAGCTTGTTATTTGGTGTTAATGGTGGTTAGGCTACAAAACTGAATTCATTGTGTACTGTTTACATAAGACATGAGGTCCATTGAGCCGGGCTGGACGGGGCCGGGGTAGCTGAGGGCGGGCGGGGCGTGTTTGGTACGCAATGACAGTATCTAGCGATTCGGAGTCGTGAGTTCAGTATAAGCGGTTTTTGGGTTAAAAAATCGTTACACCCCTAGTAAATAGCATGTATCTGAAACGAGTAAACATCAAAATGTATTAGTTTAATTGTAAAACATGCACTATGATAAATTTGTTTTGAGGTCATAACAGTATTATGCAAGGAATTGCATGAAAAGTCGTTATTAATCAATATTCTGCCACTGTAATCAACTGTAAAAGTTGTTGGTGTTTTACTGCTTCTAGTGGTATATTCAGGAAACGGTAACTTTTACAGTCCTGTTACCCATGTACATGCAATGTACTTATTATATTCATTACAATTACTGGGTAATAACTAAGTACTAACCCTGAACCTACCCCTAAACCTACCCTAACCCATGTACTTACGGTACCACTTCCTTTTACAGTACAGTACTTTCAGCAGTGGTGGGCCGTCAGGGCCAGAAAGGCCTTCTCTGCTGGCCTAAACACTATCAGAATCAATGACTTGCACTTTAATATATTTTTTCCATGAATGAGTATTAAATAATTCCAAATAGTTTGTTCTCTTAATTTCATAGCTTTTCTCTTGGTTGCGCTGCTTCCAGTAGTATGTTTTTATGTTAGAGCTTGTATCCAATCATATTTCAGCCATCATGCGTTGCCGGGTAAATAAATCTGCCTGGAGGCCTTCAGATTCGACAGTGCGGGCGCCTGTAGTATAAATGAATGGCAATGAAACTGTTTCTTTAACCAATCAGATAATCCGTCAGATTTAATCAGCCAATCACATTTCGCTTTGACTGCAGCGGGGCCATCTAGCTGGCATATAATAACGTATGTATTTTCTCGTTCTTTGATTGGATGCGCGTACAGACCGCGTACTATTACTGGTAGTATCCGCATCTGTAGGGAACTGCGTAAACTAAATATTTATTCCTGTAGATGTAATCGTTTTTTAACCCAAAAATGTATATTTCTTTCCCTCCTCGACCCCCAGCGGAAAAAAAAAATCCCTTATTCAGCCTGAGCTAAACGCAGAGTAACGGAACTCTATTCGATCTCTCCGGGTGAAAACAGAACTGACTAATTTAGGTTATGCCACGAATGATTTTGAAGGCCATTTCTTTTACTGTCTATGGGTTGCATAGACTGTATGATCAGAGAGGCTCGGGAGCGTACATGCACGTCACTGATGGATTTCGCAGGGAATCCGACCCGGATACCTCACATATAAATATGAATATTGGCCTTCAGAGGTAAAAGCAAAACCCAAAAAGTGGATCAGTTGCAATGTGTGATTACAACCCCTTCAAACACAGGCAATAAAAAAAGGATTCATTTTATTTAAAAAAACGTTACATTTTAAGAACCTTTAAAGGTTATTAATTCAGGTAGGATAGAAGGCCCAGGTGTGAAATGCACAGAGCCCGCCACTGACTTTCAGTGTACTTACCTAGAAAGTACTGGCTAATATAAGGTAAGTACATGGAACAGGGGTAGGTTCAGGGTTAGAACTAGTTATTACCCAGTAATTGTAGTTACTAAAATAAGTACATAGTATTTACATGGGTAACTGGACTGTGAAAAGGAAGCGTTACCATACTTACCTTATGTTAACCAGTAGGTAAGTACACTGTACAGTACGTGTAAGTACTGTACTGTAATGTACATGTACAGATGTTGACAGAGGGACACATTTCCAATGAGTGGGTTGATTAATATTATTAATATTTTGTACAAAATGCCATTTTTGTATTGTGTTGGGTTACCACTTGATGTCCGATGTAAAGTCCTAAATCAAAACCAGTTAAGAGCTACTGTCGTTCGACAAATCTTTACCTTAACATTTTGCACAAGATTATAAACTTGACTTTCTACTAATGGTGAGAGAGTTATTAAAACTGTTTTTCATTGCTTTCTGCTTAAGCTGTAGTACCAACAGAATTCATTAGAGATGAAAGAGAGGACCCCTGTAGATACTTCTGCTTTAAAGAATGAAATACAATTTTATACTTTAATTAGTGTTGTTTTCTTTCTGCAACGCACCAAATATCTTAAGAAGAGTGTAGCTGGAGGATATATTAAATTAAGTTATATGGAATACATACTGTATGTCTCAAATCAAATTGCTTATCAATTGATAAGATAAGATATGATAAGAGGAAAATATATGCCCACTAAAAGACTTAACTTTTTTATTAATTTTTGCCTTTAATAGTCAGGACAGTTATATATATATATATATATATATATAAGAGGAGAGCAATGGAAAAATGAAATCAGGATGTGGCCAGATTGAATCCCCAAGAGCACAATATCACTTTTATGTGCCCTGATGTCTTCAGAACTGCAATTCAATCATTTTTTACATCAGTGATTTTAAAATTACAGTTTCAGTGTTTTGTCACTAATTAGTTTTTTTTTAAATAATGACAGGCATCTGATTGTGTATTATGCTCAGTGCGTGAGTTATATATAAAGTCAGCAAGAAACTGAGCTATGGGGTTACATTTCTTATTTGACACATTAGTCTCACATTAAAGCTCTCGACTGAATTCCCAGTCGTGCAACTTTCTGAGGCAGCTTTTGAAGTTGGTTACTGGTTGGTTCGAGGTAATCACTTACAGCTAACAGGAGGATTGATGGAGAGGTCTGAAAGGACGTATCAATAATTCACAAACTTGAAATGTGAAAAGTTACTACCATGCTTTTGAGAAAGGAGAATTAAATTGAGCCTCGGGCCGTTCTGAGCAACTTTTTCAAAACAATCCATCAAAGTTGTTACCGTTGTACAGTACCAGCGAAGAACTCATATAGCATCACAAATAAAACTACTGTAGCAGACGCAAATTTCAACAAACAAAAGGGACGTTTCATATTGTGCTGTGTGGTTTAGCTTGTCTAAGTACAAAACATGAAAGCCTTCAATACCATTTAATCTCAGAGTAAATAAAAATAGAGAATCCACCCAGCGGCTCTAAATATTTAATTTTTGTCTTCATAATTAGCGAGTTCAAATTCAGGTACATTTGTGTCCCAGAGGTTGTTTTTTTTTCTTTTCCTTTTGTACATTATCTTCATAATTTATTTTGCTAGTTTTCAATGTGCTTATATTTTTAGTTTTACCCTCATTTCAGACAAAAATAAATAAAACTATGATAGGCTATTCTAAATAAAGTCCAGCAAACCATTTCTTTTTTTCTTGTTTTTACTTTTTTCTTCTTTAAGTTGTTACCCAAATTACAGCTGTGGGTTGTGTCATTTCCATTACAACCAAGACTTCTGCACCACTTGTTTACCGAGTAGACAACAGTGTTCGGTAAAGGGATGTTTTGTCAATTCCAGTGAAGGTTCAGTTTGGTCAGATTAAATAAAAATTGTTAAAATATCATTTAATAATTTGTATTTGCAAACAATATCAACAATGTGTGGTGGAATTCATACAATTTCATTTATATGTATGTATGTATGTATGTATGTATGTATGTATGTATATACACAGTATATATATATATATACACAGTATATATATATATATATATATATATATATATATACACAGTACATATATATATATATATATATACACAGTATATATATGTATATGTGTGTGTATATATATATATATATATATATATATATATATATATATATATATATATATATATATATATATATATATATATATATATATATATATATATATATATATATATATATATATATATATATATATATATATATATATATATATATATATATATATATATGAAGAGTTCAGATGCAAAAGCCTCTAAGTGCCATTATAAAATTTTCTTCTAAAATCATTTTGTATCAAGCTTTTATATTTAAATTCAGTCATTTCACTTTAATGGCAATGAAAATTACCTATAAATTGTCATTTAGTAAAATTTACTAAACTTAAATACTTCAAGCTTATATAAATAGTCATATGAAGAAGATTTAGATGAGATTTAGATGACTATTTCATATATATATATATATAGTATATATATATATATATATATATATATATATATATATATATATATATATATATATATATATATATATATATATATATATATATATATATATATATATATATATATATATATATATATATATATGTATATATATATATATATATATATGTATATATATATGTATATATATATGTATATATATATGTATATATATATATATATATATGTATATATATATGTATATATATATATATATATATGTATATATATATATATGTGTGTATATATATATATATATATATATATGTATATATATATATATATATATATATATATATATATATATATATATATATATATATATATATATATATATATATATATATATATATGTATGTGTATATATATATATATATATATACATATATATATATATATATATATATATATATATATATATATATATATATATATATATATATATATATATATATATATATATATATACATATATATATATATATATATATATATATATATATATATACATATATATATATATATATATATATATATATATATATATATATATATATATATATATATATATATATATATATATATATATATACATATATAATACATATATATATATATATATATATATATATATATATATATATATATATATGTATATACACATATATATATATATATATATATATATATATATATATATATATATATATATATATATATATATATATATATATATATATATATGTGTGTATATATATATATATATATATATATATATATGTATATATATATATATATATATATATATATATGTATGTATGTATGTATGTATATATATATATATATACATATATATATATATATATATATATATATATATATATATATATGTATATATATATATATATATATATACGTATATGTATATATATACGTATATATATATATATATATATATATATATATATATATATGTATATATATATATATATATACATATATATATATATATACGTATATGTATATGTATATATATATATATATATATATATGTATATATATATATATATATGTATATGTATGTATATGTATATGTATATATATATATATATGTATATGTAT
>JAQIUQ010005139.1:0-7500 GCA_030378365.1 Hybognathus amarus
CGTATTTTTAATTAAATTTTTCCTTTTTGTGAGTGTAAGTTAAGAATTTTGTGCTATGGCAAGTGATTGGAGGCTTTTTCAAAGGTGTACTTTAAGTAAATTATTAATCATTTATGATTATAACAATTTTTTTTTCATTATCTACATGTTGATAAACTAAATCCTTTTACAGCCCATATGACAACAATATCATAAAGTGCAAATACACACATACATCTAAAGTACCCATATAACTAAGTGAAGTTTTGCTGACATGTGTAATGTTAAATGCCATAATGGACCATTTAAAATGAAAGGGCAGCAGCATTTCTCAGTTTTTGTGGAGCGCCATTCAGACTCATTTAGAAATAAAAATGGTCCTTTACTGCTTCTGACCTGTGAATAGTTGGACCGTTAAAGAACTTGCAGAAGAACAATAGAACAGAGGCTTATGTAAACTTAGCACTTTTCCTTCTCAACATCAAAAAAGAACACTTTTTAGTTGTTCATCTTTGTTATATTTATTTATTTAATATCACATGGTTTTAAATTGATCTGTATACTGGCAAAAGGGCTAAATCAAGTTCTACTTGAAGGAAATGCCATGCTACCTTTACTGCTGCCCGCAGAGGAAAACACAATGCACATTTTCTGGATAGAAATGCCATCCCGGAGGTTTCCATTTATTAAAGATTGACAAACTGGAGTCTGCCTCTTCTTCTCCTCTCCACGGCTGTTTGATTGTCAATGGTCACCTCTTCAAATTTTGGGGTTGAAAATGATGGTCTTGGTTGTGGCATCTTGCCCAGCACAGGCAGTTCCTCTGATGTGTCCCCAAGTTGAGAAGTCTCTTTTTCTTTTATCATATTAGGCCTGTGCTGCTGTTACAATCTCTGGCAAGCTCTGACCTCATATATTAGAGACAGAGGCCTGAAGATAACTGAAGATGTGCTGTTCTCTTCTTTGCCCTCAGACTTTTTAGATTGGTTTTTTTGTGATATTTCATGCTCTCTTTCTTCCTTTGCTTATTTTTCAGGCAGCTTCTTTATTATAGCATTTTCAATGTGAAAATCATTGGCCCAGCCTGGGCTTACCCACTGTGTGTCTCTCTCTGAGCCAGCACTGCTTGGGAGGTGTGGGATAGATTTCATGTAAGTGTAAAAAAACTAGAGCACAGAGAAGGTTCAGGGAACTTAGAGTAGACTGCCAGAAGTCCCTTTGCCAAGAAAAACACCTCCATGGTCCATTTACATTCAGATTTACCACATCATCCAATTACAAGGGGTGGAGCATGATATAAGTGTAAACTGGGTGCAAAATGTTTGTTTTGCCCACCTTGCAAATCACATCGCAGCACTTTTGTTATTGTTAGCTAGAAACAAAAGTGGTTTCTTTTGCAATATGACTTAACTTTAAACAACTTTAGCTGAAAAAACAATTGGTTAAAAACGCAAGACCAATGACAGCTGTGGATGCCAGCATTATACTGGTAACTTACTATTTTGTGTGTTAGATTGGTTTTTGCAAAACGAACAGCATAGAGTATATCTGTTAAATTAAGCTTTACACTGTACTGACATGGCATTGAGTGGTGTTAATTTCAAAAACGTTTTATATGATGTTTAAGGTAAATTTATGTATATTTTTAATAGGGGATCTATTTTTGTTGACAGTGTAAATATTAATATTGGAAAACATATAAATTAAAAAATATGCCTTGCAATAAATAAAATAAAATTTAAAAGCACTAAGAAATTATTAAAACTGAAAAACAAAAAATAACCTAAGCTAATAGTAATATTTCTTCTTTCTAATATAATATATAATATATATATATATATATATATATATAATATTTAAATTACAAAGCACATAAACGAGATAAAAATAGTAGTTAAACCTAAAAGATAAATTAAAACTATTTTAATAAATAATATAAAATAGATAATAGTAAATTACACTAAATAGAACTCATTTGAGATGAAAAATGTATGTATAGTGTCAACAATGATCTGTTCAGATACTCATTATCAATCATTCACTGTTTTTCTTAATAAATTGACACGTTTGACCAATTGAACATTGAACGGAAATAACTAAAAAGACTGACATCATCCTGCAGGATATAGTATCAAGTTGAATCATTCGAAGTTACTAATGATGAATATTAACAATTATAAATATGTTCACTGTAAAAAAATCATGACCAGTAGTAATAACATTTTTCTTTTGAAAATTAAATGACGAAATAATTTATTTAGTTCAGTAACATAAAATTTTGAATTTTTTTTCTGATATTAAATCATTCTCTTTATTGTTATTCACTTACTTTCTTCCATTTTTCTTCAATGATGGTTAATCTCACAGCAACTCAGGTTACTTAATTTTAAAGTTAAACCAACAAAGATTCTTTACAGTGTTATATAATTCCAATGATAAATTCTGTGTCTATATATGTATGGGCTTTATCAAATGTACAAACACATAGTGAGACATACATACTGTAGCTATAAAATCTAGAGGAATGTACTACATCTTGTGCTTAACCACTTGGCATTGGATATCTAAAGCCCCTATGTAACCACGGTGAATGGGCCAAGTTTTGCTCTTTTGGTGCAGCCGGAGGCTGATGTTCTAGGTTCTACACCACTTGACACATAGACAAATCAGCTCATCTCTATCCTCTGGATTGTTAACTTTCAAGAAAATGACAGGTTGTAATGGCAAGGCTTTCTTCTCTATACTGTCACTGGGTATATTCAGCTTCAGAAAAGACGCCTCTGAGGCCCATCTTCAAATAGCCGTTGTGTTCCAATTTCCAACTCTTCAACAAAACCCAGAGGCGGCTTTTCAAGCCATATGTCAGCACAGAAGAGGAATAGCTTCTATGTGGTGAGCAAGGGCCTTAATATTTCTGTGAAGGCTTACCCTGCTGGCTGGCAGACCGCTGAATGCAGTTGAACAAGGACACTTCCATCCATTGGCCTCAGATCGAAGCGCCTCGCAGCAGAAACCCTGAGACACATTCACTCATCCGCCCGCCTCGCGGCAGGGTGAGAAGGCGAGATGCCGCCCAGACCCTGACTGAGGGAGCTGAAGCGAAGCGCAAAGAGTGAGATGTGTAGGAATGTAGAAGGTTTTCTGTGACCTTGTGGATATGTCAAAAATAGAGGCACTAGGGAGTGATGAGGTGTGTCTGGTATTGCTGTGAATTCTGGACCCATTAATCACAGCACCTTGGCTGGCAGGAGGTTTATGCCTTGCTCTATTGGCGCACACACAAACACGGACACAGAGGGACGCAGCTGGAGACTGCCTCCCATGGCATCACATAGAGAGCTGGTACTTCCCGGCTCCTGCCACATTGACTGGCTGAAATTTCCACACTGTTTCTCCTCCTCCATCTTTATTCCTATTTAAGTTAAGACAGAAATTCAATGCACAGGGTATTGGCGTGCAGCTAAAGCTTTATGGTTTTCTCCGTGCAGAAATTTTAGATCTTAGCAATGATTTGCTGAACGTGGACGTATCAGAGCACATAAAATCATCCAGGTTAATCAAATGGTTGTTGTGGAAGCCGTTTCTTCTCTGTAGCGCAACCTGAGCGGCAAGCTGAAAAGATCATTGATTTTTAGATGGAATGAACCCTCTCACCCTTGGTTGTTTCTGAAATAATGCTGTTTTCAGAAGGGCCAATTTTTCCAGGCTCTTCTGGCATGGCTGTGGAAATTCTGGGAGAGCTTTTGGTACTTGGGAACTCAAATGTTATGAACTTTGCCTTTGGCCATGCTGTGACACCACACCAGACCAGAAGAGGAAGTCTCGCTTATGGGAAATCTTGGTGACCTTAGACCTAGCAACGGACTACATGCTGTGCAGTAGATAACAAACAATCAAATAAATGCAAAGTAGAGCATGTATTAGCATATCTTACACGCCTTCTGGCTGCATGTCGATTTAGCATCGAAAAGAGGCAGTAGTACTTAACTCAGAATGATCTCTACCGATCTTCCAGAGGTTCTGTGATTTCCCTTAAGTTAAAATACTAATCTGTTAAGACTGTATTTAAAAAAAAAAAGCATTCTCAATTCCACCTATACAATGGACAGGCTGTCATTAACAAGACCTGTGATGTCAATAATACAACAGCAAGACAAGAAAACAAGTTTTGAATAAGCCCTCTGAATTAAGAGTTAGCCCTGATGAATAAGTCTGAACAAACATAATATTATTTACACTATATATGAAAACAACTTTTGCATCACAGCTGTAAAGTGGATGATTTGAACAGCACAAGGAGATCATCCAACAAGAATAATGCAGGCCAAAGAAAAAGCAGAGTGTTCTGACACTGGTTTTCTGGAGTAAGTAAGAAAGACAGGGAAGAAGAACGTGAGAAGGCGGTGCTGGGTCTGGGCGGTGTTCGGCTAAGGCGAGATGATGAATCATGCTGAGTTGGACAATTGACACACTGAGAAAAGGCGCAAAGTCCTGAGAGAGAAGTCTGTTTGTCCCAGCGTCCTTCATTCCTGAAGTACTAGACTGTTATCAGCTAACCAAGGTTTCTCTGAGGATGCAAAAGGAGAAACTTTTTTTAAGAAATACATTGAAATATGAAATAAAATGATTATGGGATATTGAATAATTTCGATATAAAAACAAAATTCCCAATCACTGAGATAGTGTCTCCATTGCTCTATGACTGGTCAATTACTCTGTCAATATGATAATGTTGTTGCTAAAATCGAACTGAATGGGTCAAGTGAACATTCACTCTAACAATTAAATAATTTTAGTCATGTCTGAACCAAAATAAACTCTGAAATGACATTGTAGCTTTTTGTAGATTTATATTAACAAAGAAATTGCTTTACTGATAAAGCATTTTACAGCAGTATTGTAGTAGCTACTAATCGAATTTGACTGACTATTAAATATATAAATTATATGTTGAAACAATAAACATATATTATACATGTAAAACTCAAATCAATCATTATGTAAGTGTTGGATCTACTTATTCAAATTTCTTTTCACTGTTTCCAAATAATAATAAAACAATAAAATAAATAAATAAAAACGTATGCGTTTTGGCTGTTCATTTATTCAACAACAGCGCTTTAGCAGCCTGAAAACACAAGCTTTTTAAATAGGGGTTCAAAGTGCAAGTTTTTGAAAACAATACTGTTATTGTCTCCATGTAAACAACAAAAGTGGAAAATCTGAGAAATGTCACTCTCACACGCATACGTGTTTGCTTCTTTACAAAATGACATTGCCAACTACTGGCCTGGCATGTGTTTTTAGGCACAGTGTTTTTAGTCCTTTTTGTGGATTCTTTTTATATGACTACGTTTACATGCAGCCAATAACCCGTTCAAAACTGGGATATTAGCAACAACCCTGTCGCTGAATGGCCATGTAAACACCGGTAAAAACCAGAATATGCTCATATTAGGGATTTTAAAAACCGGGATATTATACCTGGGGTACCCCTTTTCTAACCTGAATATTCGAATTTTTGGTCATGTAAACGCTGTATCGGCAAATCCCCATTCTGTGCATGTTCTATTTGCAAGGAATCTTGGTCTTTTGACTAGAGAAACTTCTCGGTGCATACAAACATCTGCGTGCAGTATGCCGGAAGTAAACATGGCGAGACACAGCACAGCATACTTTTGGAGTGACCTCAGTAACGTTACCAGCATCAAAGCGCAAACAAAGGCGATCACGATCTGCTCCTAACTATTCATTATCCGCGTGCTGCTGTTGTTGTTGTTCTTGGATACAGGAAGAAAAATCGGAAATGACGCATATTGCGTCTTAAGGTGAGTCCGTACGTCTAGACGCTAACCGCACGTCGTTGTTTACATTGGGATATTGCAATTCCATGTATACAGGAGAAACTCTCTTTGCTCACGCATGTAAACGGGTTATCCCTAATGTTTCAGAAACCAGAATAGTGACCTTAACCCGACCAAAATCCGAAAATTGGCTGCATGTAAACATAGTCAATGTTGTAATCTGTGCACGAAAAAAAGCAAAGGAAAAAATCACACCACTGCTGCTTACCATACACGACACGACAGAAAAAGAAAGTTAGGAAAAGTGTCACTTTGTTGCACTTTAGATGACATTGTTCAATTCTGTAGAACAGTCACGAACGCATGGACATAGCTCTCATGCTGAGGTTTCATAATGGACACACAAAGAGGAAACCCTGGTTGAGAAACGTCTAGTACGCAGAACTCACTCCCCTTTTAGAGATAGAGGGAATGGGGACTAGGAGAAAAAAAATGAGAGTGTTTACTCTGAGCGGTGCTCTGCTGAATGAAAGAGTGCATTCTGTTTCTTAACTGTGTCATTGCGGCTTGTGGCGTTGTCATGCTCTTTCTTTTCTCACGTCTGTTTGGCGACCTTGATGAAGCATCACCCTTGAATTTGGTGACAAGGACTGAAGATAAAGCCTCCATAAATGTTCAGTAAATCATCTCCTGACCTTTCCTGGCATTGCACACATCGGCACCTAAAATGTTAAAGACAAAAGGAAGATTGAAACTTCCAGTGGCGTGATGAAGTACAGTCACAAGTCTCCTCCTCCTCCTCCAATCCCGTAATCTCTTCCTCTGTCCAAGTACGTCGTCTTCTTCTGTCCCGTACCTGCCTAGCTGTGTGAACGCGTAGGGTGGCGGACATTCTGCATATGCGATCCGTCATAGGGGCAGGATTAATGTTGTTTGCTGGCTCCCAAACACAGCTTGTGGTGCATGTGGGCGACAGGAAACTTGGCCAAGTCTGGCTGCCGCACTGCTGGGTGGAAAATTAACCCTTGGTGGCGGAGGCTGGAGGCCGAGCTCAGGTGTCCTTACATATGTTTGCGGTGTCAGGATAAGCCCGGCTCCGGGGCCCTGCAGGGATGGAGCACTGACTCAGTGAGCCGCCTGCCAGAAGCCCGGAAAGGGGGAGAAGGGGGAAGAGGGATGCGCCTTGGGCACTCGAGTGCAGCCAACATGCTTTGCTCTTCAAGGCCCTCTCTGCCTCAGATGAGTGGAGGCGCTGATAGTTAATCATATACGTGTATGAAACAGGTTTATTCGGATGTTTTCATGTCATTTCGGAAGAGAAAAGGAGGTCCAGTCCCTGCTGGGACACAGGTGCTCTTTGTGTCTCTGCTATGCTCACCCAAGAAGATATCAGACAGTGGGACTGATTATAACTGCGATGGCCAATTCCATAACTACTGGCCCAGCTTCTTGGAAAACAGACAGAGAATCAGAAACACCTCACGCAGAGCTTCTCGGCAAATAGCACATTATTCATTGAAGAAATTGCAAGACCTGGGTAAGGGTTCCGATGTGGTATGAAATTATTGGATGTGTTCTTTCCACCAAGCATAATTCCAATTTCCAATTGGGATACGGCAAAAATTACAGAGAAGAATGGAGAGATAAAGATAGAACATGTAACTCAGGGGCTGAGTGAACAATATCCACAGCTGTCTGTCATGGCATTGACCTTTAC
>JAQIUQ010005139.1:12500-75000 GCA_030378365.1 Hybognathus amarus
AGGAAATAGAGTGAATCCTGAAGCTGTCAAAGAGCTTCGTGGAAGCCACTGATCTGGCCCTAAGAGCCACCAAGCACACTGCGCACGCGCTGTAGGCTGTTCTAGTGCGGTTGCCGTGGATCGCCATTTATGGCTCAGTCTTACGAAGATCCGCATCAAGGAGAAAGTTTTCTCCTAGACGCCCCTATTTCTCACTCTGGTCTGTTTGGGAAGGCGGTTAACACGGTGGTTGAGAAATATCCCTTGCTGTTAAGTCTCAGTTGGCAGCATTTAAGCAGTTTATGCCTAGGAAGGTTAGGAAATCTTCCAATACCTCCCCTTCTCAACCCAGAGAACGTCCCACTCACAGAGTTCCCTACTAGGAGGAGTCCATGGGGTCTTTCCTACTGTAGTTGACATCGCCGTAGAGGCTTCTGTTCTGAATCTCACAGCAGATTTCCTGTCGAGGCAGAAGTTCAGGTCAGGGGAATGGATTTTGAATCTGGGATTCTCAGCCCTGATCTGGGAGGTGTTCGGGAAAGTGGAAGTGGACCTCTTTGCATCTCAGGAGTCATCACAATGCCCACTCTGGTTCTCCCTGAATCCACCAGCTCCATTGGAGATAGATGCATTCACCCACCCGTGGCTGATGCGGAAACTCTGCCTTCCTGCCCATCAAGTTGATCCAGGCGGTTCTGTCCAGAGTGAGGGAGAGCGGAGTCCGCCTCCGTCTCAGAGCTTATTCCTCTGCTGGAATCCAGATCCCGGTCAGGGAGGATCTACTTTCCCAAATTCAGGGCAGGATATGGCATCCTCGCCCCGGCATTTGGAAGTTGTACGTTTGGCCCATCAGAGGCCAGGGTATGTACCCAAGGTTCTGTCCACAACGTTCCGCTCTCAGGTTGTTACCTTTACACTTTCCATCCCCCTCTTTTTGCCTCTGAGGAGGATAGGAAACTTAACTTGCTCTGGCCGGTTAGAGCTTTGAAGTTCTATGTGGACCACTTGTGCGGTTGAAAAAAAAAATCGAACCAGCTCTTGGTATGTTTTGGTACTGGCCGCTGCGGGCTTGCCGCATCAAAGCAGATGATTTCCCACTGGGTTACGGAAGCTATTTCACTGGCTTATGAGGTGCGTGGCCTGCCTTCACCTCTTGGAATCAGAGCACATTCCACTAAAAGTGTGGCTTCTTCTCAAGCTCTTTTTACAGGGGCCCTCTTGGAAGATATTTGTGTGGTGGCAGGCAGTTTGGTAATTCGTTCCAACTGCATCTTTAAGCAACTGCATCTTTAAGAGAACTGTCTCTGGTTACTTGCGTAACCTATGTTCTCTGAATAGGGAACGAGATGCTGTGTTCGTTGCCAAGCTCCTTGAGCTGCCGACAAGTTTTCTTTTCGGTAGAGAAATCTGAGGAGCAGATGGTGTGCGTGTGTACATAATGTTCCGACATAAGAGCGTCGGGGCAGTGCCCGCTCCATCAGCCAATGAATTGGCGTGATACTATAAGGGCTTCAGACAACCGGCACACCAGTGGCCTCCAAGTTCCCACTGCGCCTTAAAGCTACGCAGCATTGAGTGAACCTATTCAGAGAACATAGGTTATGCAAGTAGTCAGAGACATTTTCAGTCGCTGCATTCTTTTCTGCTGTTTTTTTTATTTTTTATTTTATTTTTTTATTTTTACTTTGTATTCCACTGTAACAGCATGAAAAAAAACAACATACAACAACAACATGGTCTGTTCGCCTGATTAATTTTATGATATAACTCATGAATTATTCAAAGAAATGGACTAAGAACGTCTAAATTTTCTAACTAACCCGACCCCCCCCCCCACACACACACACACACACACCACACAGATGCTTTGAAATGTAATTGTCTCCCCTTTTAACATCTAATCCCTATTAGCAGTGTTTACTATAATATTTCTAAAGCAGTTAATAATTATTGTCTATCAAAATTACAGAAATCCCTTTCAAATATTATCACTCAATGTTTCAGTTAATGAAAAATTTTGATTAAGGCAACATACCGTATGTTACATGATACATGACACATTATTACTACAGTGAAATTTCACACATCTGTAATAATAAATAATTTATCTTTTGATGTTATTCATAGTCTGTTGTAATACTTTGTTAATGCTTTTCCTAGTTTAAATTTCCTTTTCACGTTCATCTAAAATTTCTCTCGAGATTTCAAATTACAATCTTCCACCTAGTCAACCAACTGCCAGTGAGATGAATGGTAATAATATAGCTTTCTGCAGGTAAACCTCCTTGGTGTGAACACACAAAACATCTGGTGGAAGAAAAATGCAAACAGCTTACACATTAATTAGATAAAGACAACCAAAAAAAGGAATTGCTGGTTAAAAGTACAGTGAACTTTGGTGAATAAGAGTAGGATAGAGAAGAAGCAATGAGATGGGCAGTTAGTTGAGATGATACAGTCTCTGGTCAGTCACGTGTTGGTGTGGGAGAGGAAGAGTGAGTCACAGTGTGATGTGGCACCTGGGTGCACTAATTAATGCACAGTTCCAGTGGCTGAACATTTAACCTCCTCTTGCATGCATCACCCAGTGGCTCCTCTCACTTCCACAACAATAAACACAAACAAACCATTAGAGACGGTCAGTGGCTCAGGCATTCACCATACGCAGTTTCTTTACAACAAGGGACCTCAGCATGAAATGATCACAACACACATACCATACAACTCCAGCAGGATTTTTTTCACGGGTGGATTGCAGATGCTTAAAAAATCCACATAATATAGCAGCAGGGTGATCTTATTCAGAGCTGGTTTTAAATATACAATCGGGGAATAGCAAATATTATGATGTTTGAAGGCCGGTTACGCAAGTGCTTCTCCTGTCACCCTAAAGCGCTCTATCAAGTAGGTCAAAGGTCAACTGAAAGGCATGACAGGAAAAGAGAAAATAGCACTGAGATGTTCTCATTTTGAAAAGAGGCTCAGAGATGCAGAGGTCGCCCCGGGGCGAGGCTGTGGCTTTCTGATCTGCCTTGTGACTGGTGCTGAGGCCTTTCACATGATTCAACCCCAGCCTAACCTTGTCATCATTAAGGTCAGGGTTATTTATCTGTTCATTTCTCCAATACAGAAACAGCCGGGCATCACAGAGAGGTCATGTGTGGTAATAGACCCTGTGAGGAAATTATGAAACATGGAGAGAATGCGAATCATTCTTCTTGAATGGTTACACAGAGTTAATGAACATCTAAATTTGCTGATTTTTTTTTTCATTATTAAGATTTGAACATATTGTAAACATCAAATGGCTTGAAATCAAATTCATAAACAACTGATGCCATGACATTAACATACTTTATTCCTGAGTCCTGGTACAAATCAGGCTACAGAACAGAAAAGGTTGTATATGAAGGAATTATCTTGGGTTGATCTGTTCAGCATGTTTAAATCTACTGTATGTTTGGATCTGCCACCTTCCTTTTCTTAATTGTCTTACCTATAATGTTCTTGAACACCTTCATATACAAAAACAATGTGCCTTAAATACTGACAAATTCAGCATTTACTTGAATGAATCACAATCATCATCTTCAACACTGTAAAAAATATTGTAGGTTTAACTTAAAAAAGTAAGTAACCTGGTTGCCTTAAAATTTTAAGTTCATTGAACTGGAAAAAGTGAGTTAATACAATGGAGGAGATTAATTTAATCAACTCAACTAATCAACTCTTTTAAAAAACTCAAAATAATAAGTTATCTCAACTAAATAAATTATTATAAAGTTGATTTGACAAAAGAAAAAATGTTGTGATTACTACACTGTAAAAAAATATTGTTGGTTTAACTTAAAAAAGTAAGTAACCTGGGTTGCCTTAAAATTTTAAGTTAAATTAAGCTTGTCGAATTAAGTTAATTTTAAGCTTGTCGAATCATCACTTGGGTGTAATTTGGCGATCTTCAAAATATCTGGTTGGATCTTATCCTGTCATCTTTACAACAGTTGTCCGCCTGGGTGTTTGCCACCCAACATAAAGTGGACGGTGCCTTATGCTGCTCATAGGACGTGCCCATGCAATGCACAATGCCCTTTTGGCACCGAATTGTATCATTACAGCAGCGGTCAAAAAGTGACACACAGGCAATGCCAGCATTCAACTCAATCAACTTGAATAACAATGAGTGAATTAATTGAGATTCTCAAAATAGGCTATCCCAAATAAATTCTTTACAATTTGCATGAAATAGTTCATTTCCAAAGGATCACGAGACACTGAAGACTGCAGTAAAGGCTGCTGAATTAAGGTTCAGAATTCAGCTTTGCCATCACATGAGTAAATTACATTTTAAAATACTGAATTGAAAACAGTTGTTTTAAATGAACAAGTAATTATATGTCTTAATATGACCAATTTTACTGTATTTTTTATCAAAATAAATGCAGCATTTGTGAGCATAAGCATAACTCAATCTTACCACTGATATAAGGCTAAAGAAGAAACATCCATGATGTAATATAGTATATCAGACTGTTATCCCTGATAATGATCTATTCTAATGAGAAGACACTCTTACTAATGTAATTGCTCTGAGTTCAGCTCCACTGCTTTACATTAGGCCTGATCCTCAAGCATAATAATCCTGTCTTGCTCTTAAAAATCTAAAACACACAAACTGCCAAAGTCATTTGAAAAAAAAGAGAGAAAAACCCTTAATTAAGTTCATCTGTGCAAACAATGAGCCTTGTAAGAGGCTAAAGAGAAGGAAGAAATGAAAGAAAGTGTATGTATGAGAGAGAGAATTCTATGGATGGAGAGAGATCGGAGGAAGGTTAATGAAGGAGGGCGAAGTTGTGTTTGCTTAGACCTTTGCGAGCAAAGACGGAGGAGGGGGGCAAAGGATATCTTTCACGGAGAACCGCACACACGTCCCTCGGTTTTACCCGAAGTACTGCACAAACAGGATCCAAATGACAAGGTGACACTGGGAATACACTACTACGTGACCGCCGCTGGAATTGCCTTCATCCGTTTAAGATGACTGCAGCCACTGTGGACACTGTCGCACCATTAGAGAGATCTGGAGAATAAGCCACGGAGATAGCAGAGATTATCACGGCCTGTGTGTTCAAAGCCCTCCCAAGGGCACAATGACAAGCCACACCGCTGAGACTACAACAGGAAGAAATCTGATGATGCATTATTAAACTGCTCATCGTTATGTTACTGCTGTTCCTAAATTGTGCAACATTTAAAGGAGTAGTTCACACAAAAATCAAAACCTTGTCATCATTTACTCAGCCTGATGTTAGTGAAACGTTCCTGCTTCTTTTATTTGCAAAAAAAGAACATGAGGATCAAGGCCTGTCAAATTCAAGCTAAAAAAAGACAATAAAAGCACCTCTACACTCTATGATTTGTGAACTGTCTCTGAACTGTGAACTGTGAATTCTGATGAGTTCAACATCATTCTCATTCTGCTTATTTGTTTGCATTACCTGTCCATGTGGTCTTTGGTCCACCTAAAGTAAAATGTATATTGCATTACCATCTGCTCCCTCTCTCTCCTTGTTATGGTAAAATAAATTAATGAACGGATGAATGCTAGATTTATGTAAGGAAAGATTTATATGGGCGGTTTAACACTTTAATTAGTCTCAACCATAAAATAAGGAGCAGAAGTCTTTTCGGTGTGTGATGTGCCAGGAAACCTTTTCAGTTTTTCTTCAAATTACATTAAATAATGTTCAATGTGAGTGTCCGAAAGGTCAACAGCTACTAGGCATTGTACATGTGTTCAAATGTGTTCTTAAAGGCTTTTGCTGGGGACCCAGTTCGGTTCATTCGAGTCCGCACCAGCAAACTGCACCGGGTCCACATGAAAAGTTGTTCTGTGGTATGGTTCATCTCACCTTTAATACAGTTCACAATTGCATTGCATTTAAGGTATATGTTTTATCATTTCATGTGCTTCCTAGGAATCAAAACAATGACCTTTGCGTTGCCAGTTGAGCTACACTGTAGCAGCACATAACATATCTTGTAATATGCTAACAGGGAGAATGCTTTGACTGGATGTTTTGAGGGCCCAGCAGAGCATGTGATGTACCCTGTTTGACAGCCCAAAGCTCCTTTTATGGGTTTTGGCCATTTTGGCTGTTGTGAGACAGTTAAGATGATATGTTATGTCTCCCGGCAGATCCACCTTTGGCTGAGTGAGATCTGAGCTAGCCAGGACCACACGGGAGATGACATTTCCATGTCTGTTTAGATAGAGGTGTGGTAGACACATGTCTCTCTACCTGATCGAACTGATAGACAGAAATATATTCATGAGTCTCTGCCCTGCTGTTTTCTCTAACAGAATTTGATTTTTACAGCCCTCCAATTAAGAAATGATTACATATTTATTTGGAACCCCCCTGACAAATATGATTATTTCATTTGGCTGATGAATATATTAACTGTGCATTGATCAACTCTGCTCTCTAGTGCACCGTGGAGAAACATTAGCCTTCTTGGTGAGCTTTTCAACTACCATGGCCTTCATACCAACACACACATAGACCGTCACTATAAGGCCAGCGGTGCAGGGGTTAACGCTGCTGAGAGCTTTTGCCCAGTGGATTGTTTATCGACTGAAAGAGAAGGTCTTCTTTCTCTGGGCCAGTTAAGTCAGCCTCCCTTTTGTTTGACGCTGCCCATTTGAGGAAAGCTTATCCCTGACCTTCTGCCGCCAAGACTGATGACAAGGACAACAGCGCACTAACCTTGACATTCAGTGGGCTAAATGGCTTTTTCCACTAGCAGTCAGCAAACCAGAAGACAGCAGCAAGAGGCCAAAAACTAATGAATCTATACCAGAGAAAAACTTAGCAAAGCCACATTCTTTAAAGGAGTAGTTTTTTTTTTACGAAAGAAGTGACATGTATATGGTACGTGCATGTGTCTCTGCGCAGTTAAGTGAGTTAGTACATGCCACTGGGGAAAAAAGTCTATGGAAAAGGGGTTAACAACGCCAGTGACTGTATTAGAGACAGTGGGACATTTGCATAGAAATGTGACTGTATGGAACTTTTATACATTCAAAATGTGTGTTCCATTGCATTTAAACAAATTGAGCCATGTAGCATATTGAAACACATAACAGTTGTTAGATCATGATTACAAAAAGAAGGATCAAAATGGTACAAAAATGACACACATTAAAACCAGAATGGAGACAAAACGAATGCAAGCTTGATAAAGCAATGACTAACAATGGTAAAACAATGGTTAACAATATCCAACAACAACAATTGATCAACTGTTAAAATAGCATAGACATGCTTTAAGAAACTAAAATACCAACATTCAAAATATATGGTAAAAAGTCTCTTATACTCACCCAGGCTGCATTTATTTGATCATGAATACTGTAAAAATAGTAATATTGGGAAATATTATTACAAATAAAAATAACTGTTTTCTGTTTTAATATATTTACAATGTGTATATTTTGTAATAATTTTTGTTGAATTTTTGATGAATCCTTTGATGAATATAAAGTTCAAAAGAACAGCATTTATTTGAAATACAATACTTTTGTAACACCACTTTTGGCCAATTTAAATGCATCCTTTTAATGCATACAAATAAAAGGATATTTAAAAAAATATATTAAAAAAAATAAATAAAAAAAACTTACTAACCACAAACCTTTGAACAATAATGTAAATCAGTGAAATGAGCTGCTGTAAATGTAAGCAGGTATGATGTCAGTCAAAATAATGCATTATGGAACTGTATTACATAAGGTAGTTAGCTAAACAAACTGTAACCAAACCAATGCCCAGATACACACAAACATGTGTCCACACATGCACTCGTGCACACACACACGCTCTCACACAAACAAACAAACAAACAAACAAACAAACACAACAAGCAACAACTGCAGTAAACACCCCCAACTCAAAGTCACAGGGAAATGCTGTCTCGGGGGGAGTTTTCAGGAGAGCTCTGCTTTATGACTGCTGTTGTCAGAGCACTTAGCGCCATGTCCTTTGTTTCTAATGAGATAAGACAGTGTCAGATGGATACAGTACTAACCTTTCTGCTTGTTTACAGTGCAGAAGAACAGGATGGGGGGGTGACCTCTCTAAAGTTTATGGTCCAGCTTGCCAGACAGCTCTGTTTCTAATGAGAGGCCTTGTGGGAGCGTGTCACAGCGCCTCTGCTTGGCACACTGAGAGTGTTCACAAACAGGGAGAGAGAGAGAGGGAGAGTTGGCTGTTTCTGCTCTATAGGCAAACTCAAACAGTTATGATTTAAATCTTTAAATTAGGGGTGGTGTATCAAATTAATGCACTCTTTTAGTCAAATTAATAATAATAAAAATGACAAAAAAATAAATAATTTAATTATTTTTCCCTTAATTGAAGCGGTTTATCCAACTACTTTTTAACTTTGAAAATGTTTCTTGAGCAAATCATCACATTACAATGATTTCTGGAGGACCACATGACACTGAAGACTGGAGTAATAAATTCAGTGTGTGTGTCTGTATATATATGTATATATATATATATATATATATATATATATATATAATATTATTATCTATATATATATATATATATATATATATATATATCAAATGTGTGTGTGTGTTTTATTTGTATTCATATTTGTTATTAAATATTCTCTATCCAATAATTTACTCTACAGCCATAAATAAATACAATAAAATAAATAAAATAAAAAAATGAAAATAAAATTAAATTAAATACAAAAATAAAATAAAATAAATAATCACTTTTCTAAGACCAAGGTCGCTCTACAGAGAAAATGTAATGTAATGAAAATAATCTAATGTGTTTATATCAATACTTGCGTATTTGTTATTAATTTAATTAATGAATCTTCATAACATTTGATTAATTAATCTTAGTATTTCAAGTAGATTTACAACCCTATATGTGAAAAAAAAACTTTATTTTTTACCTTTACATGTGAATAAAGATGTCAATAACTTCCAGATTTTTTTTTAAAGAAATCTGGAAATCATACAACATAATCTGGTTTTGATACAGTGACCGTCACTCCTCATCCAGCCTGCCACCCATGAAGGTGTCTGACCTTTGACCTTGGCATTGTAGAAGGCTGATAGATAGAACAGAGATTAGCTTGTGGCGAGGCAAAAGAAGACAGGGCTCTGGCAAGAGCAGAAGCAAACTGAAGCAAAATAAACACTCTCATATCCCTCTTCTCCTCTACTGTAACTTAATCAAGTTGCAGACAGTATGTGTATCTCTTTTTGGCAGCGTGTCTCTGTTCTATATCCGAGAGAGGCTAGGATGTCAGGGGCCAGTCTCCTCTCTTTATGAGGCCACGCTGCTACAGACCTTCTGCACTCCAGCCCAACAGGACAGCTGCAGCACTCTCCCAAATACATCATCCTGTCCGCCAGCCGCTCCCAGGACACCCCCCCTCCACTCCCGCTCGCCTCGCTCTCTTTCTCCTAGCACAAGGTGGGGGAAAGAGGGGGGCCAGATGTGTAGACAGAGAGTCCTTGTCCAGCAGAGGTCAATGGATCTAACAGAGCTACTTTCTGTAAGGAGCTGAAAGCCTTCTACTGCAGCTCTCCATCTCGCCACTGTCATGGGACGCCCGTGCGGAACGCTGAGTCAACCTTTCTACAGGCTGCGAAACAGTTTAGAGCGGTGGATGAAATTAAGATCACAACCTGCATCCTCCCTCGCTTGTCTCAAGGTTTTAAGGGTGGTTAACGCCAGACCCCAAGTCCACCTCCCCTGCCAAGGAGCTCTCACACTCCCCGATTCTGGATGGGAATGACACATGTATGCCATTGCGGAAGAATCTGGAGTGGTTTATGCTTTCAAACGCATTCTATCTGGCTGTTTCAAAGCTGCCGCTTTCAGTAATTTGTGGACGTGTGACAAGTGAAAGGGTTAAACAATCACCTTAATGTAATCTTGTTTACTGCTCTGCCGCATGAGTAAATTATTTCACACGGGCTCCGGCCCACTCAACATATAAAAGCTGCCTTATCACTGACACGGCCATTTGCGGTGGCTTTACTGTGCAAAAATTATGAGTCATACTTTTACAGGGCTCTCCAGTTTTGACGGCCTTTTTAATCCCTGAACTTTGCTGAACTGTACATTTCCTTAATTGCGACGCAGCTTGTAACCTCTGTAATTGGCCTCCCTCCTTTACCTCTTCTTTGAGATGTCTAGACAGAAAGGATATAAAAAAAAAAGTTGAGGTGAAATGCAAGAATAGAGATGGACGGAGCCTGGGAGGAAAAACAGAGAAGGATGGATTAAATTTAGAGAACACTTCTCTTGCCCAAATATAATGAGCTCCTCGTAAGGTAGAGGTATTACTTTAAGGGAAGAATAAAGGGAAAGGCTTAGTGCAATTAGGCTCCTCCTACTTTAATGTGATTTAGTTGTTGACACCTGGATTGCTCCTTGATTGATTTATTGACCTGGATAGTGAGATACACTCGTTGAAATCAAAAACGGCTGTTTTGTTTGTAGCCCTAAAGTTGGGAAAAGAATTATGTATATATGTTCTAATGCATGTTTAGAATAGTGGTTCTTGATTTATGATTAAAAAAATGTGGTTAATGAATTATTAACAGTAATTTCTCAAATGTGAACAGGCTGATAAGGGGATAAAGTTTTGGAATGGTTACCGATTCCTGAAAATTTCAATTCTAAAATCCCATTATAAAATCCAGTGGGAACCAGTGGTGGATTAGCCCTCCAAGTTGGTCTACAAATTGACGTCATGACTGAACAGCTTTAAAAGCTTAAATATTCATATACAATGCTTTTGGAATGGAAAATGTTACTTTTAACAGCTAAGTCAGCCTTAATGTAAGTCCCGATCAGGCTGTACTATATAAAAAAAAAGAAAAGAAAAAATACCAAAAACACCAAATCATATGCTCTCACGCACATACAAAATCAAATATCCTCGGTTTCTTTAAATGAAATAATGCTCCACGTAGTCTCCTGATGTTTTTCTTTCTCTCTGGCAATGGAGTTTCTGCTAAGGGTTAGATGTGTATATGATATAAACCAGTGGCTGGGCCTGTTCTCTGACAAGGCCAGCAGTGTGTTTACCTAGTCATATTGAATCCACACACTGGCCAGAGGAGGGTCAGCAGGAGGCCAGCACATCCCACCCCACAGTTCTGCTATTCATCCCTGTCACTTACGGATAGGCCACACCCCTCACTCTGCCCTTCCTCTCTCTTTCTCAACTCTTTTATAATTTTTAAACTGAACAATCCCAAGTTTAGACCACAAATAAAACCAGTGATGAATTCAAATTTCTTGGGAAGAGCTTCATTAGTGTGTAATGAGTGAACAACCTATTCTTTCAAAATGTCTTTTACAAATAAACACGTTGAGTTTATCAGTGTTCGAACTATACCGTGTCCTTTGGGGGAGACCCAATTTTTTGGGGGTGGGGGGTGTTCGTGCACTTGCGCGTGCAGAGGATTTAAGCGCCTTTCAGACAGAACGCGCAATGCACGGCACTATGAAACCCATTCATTTCAAGGACTTCCAAAGATACATAACAGCAACAAATGTATGCAAGCACCGTATTGAAACAAATTGAGTCAATTAAGTCAAACAGCAAACAGCCATCCACAAATAGTGTATAAATAGGCTGTTTTGGAGTTGAACAAGGGTTAAATTACTCGTCGGCTACAGAAGAATACCACAATTCCTTCGTTTAATTAGGCCTAAGACATTGAGAGTCAAGCAGACCTATAACAATCCAGCCACAACACATAATTGGGAATAACGTGCCTTACCTTAACACAGAATGGATTTCAAGGACTTGCGCAGATCTATGGCCTCCAACGTTTATATTTTTTCTACGAATCTTTGAGTTAAAATGCATTAAACATGATTGGAATCCATACCTTGATGCTCATGACAAGAATAGCATGTATAGTTATCTTTATTGAAGTGAATTAGGTTTAAATCGCGTCAGTGCACGAATTAAAAATATTTTGATATTTTACAAATAATACTGAAATTGCACGTCAAAATAAAACTTTGTGAATATATTTTGAGACCCCCCAAAATTTCACGAATCCCGTTTTCAGGGGAGCCCATGCCATATTAAGGGAGCCGAGCTCCCCTAGCTCCCCGTAGTTCGCACCCATCACCAGACTGTGTGTGGAAATGTTTACTTCATCTGAGTACAAGTATGCATCGATAGATCCATCCATCCATCCATCCATCCATCCATCCATCCATCCATCCATCCATCCGTCTAACCTCTAGTCTTAACATGTTGAGTGTTTAGAGGTAGAACTAGTCTCTAGAGACTAATGTACTGGAGATTATTTTTAAGTGCTTAATGAAGACATATATACTTCTGTCATGAAATTCATTAAAGTGTTAATGTTTAAACTACAGATCAATTTGACTGTCACTCAGTGTAACACATTACTTCATTACTATATATATATATATATATATATATATATATATATATATATATATATATATATATATATACACGCATTACTATATATATATATATATATATATATATATATATAATTGTTATTGTTAGTATTATATATATATATATATATATATATATATATACACGCATTACTATATATAGATATATATATATATATATATATATATATATATATATATATATATATATATATATATATATATATATATATATATATATATATAATTGTTATTGTTAGTATTATATATATATATATATATATATATATATATATATATATATATATATATACATACACACACACACACACACACACACACAAACAAAAAAATAAAAAAATATTTATTTCCAGCAATAATTATGGATAATAATTATTATAAATTATTTATATGTGGTATTTTTGGTTTAGTTTAAAATTGTCTCCATTAATCAGTATTTGCCCACAGTTTAGTGTAGTTTCATACTGACCGTTACTCTTATGACTACCTAAACAGTAAATACCCCTCTCTCTGCATGTTTAAATCAGAAGCCTGAACCTGGCAGCCCCCGGTGCACATTAATGGCCTTTCTTCAAGTCCTGTCTCTCTGACAATAGAGCATCACTGAAACGCCTGTCGTCCAAACAAAGAGCCTTCTCTCCTAGACACCGGGGTCATGCTCTGTAGTGATGAACCTCGCTGTCACGTGAATACAATGTGATTCCCCCATGTGAATAACAGAATACCAGAGAAAGACAAAGGGAAAGAGAGAGCTGGATGTGTGATGCTATTTTGTGTCGCTGTCACGACTATGAATCAAAAGAGCATATCTGCAGAATTATAACACCGCATTGAACTAGAATGCTGTCATTATAATCAGCAAAGTTGTCTACACTGAAAGCAAGTGAACAGCCAGCATTGTTTATTATAATGGGAGCACTCTAGTTTGTCTCGCTTGCAGTGTGAGCTGGGGTGTAAGCGGTGAGAACTCTGCATGTCCTTGGTCCTGCGCTGTCTCTGGCTGAGATTTATGATCGTCTGGTCTGCTGCTGCATGCACTTGGTTCTGATAATTAAAGGGGTCGTTATTCAGTTAGCCACATATGCAGAGCAGGGCAGCGTGAAAGGTCAGGAGGAGGCACCGAGAACCACAGCCATTCCTCACCTCTCCCAGAAGAAACGCGGTCACCTCACCCATAAAATATGTAACAATTTAACTCTCTCCTCTGCCAGCTGAAACTGCACAAGTGTTTAAGGAAATCATTGTTTCAGTACAGTAAAAATAATTAAATAAATAAATAAGCAAACAAAAACATAAATGCAAAATTGGTCAAAAAAATTGGCCTGGTTGTGAAACAGGAACAAATTTAAAAACAAATTAATAGACATATAATTAATATAATATATATATATATATATATATATACAAGATATATACAGATAATATACAGATATATATCATATATATATATATATATATATATATATATATATATATATATATATATATATATATATAGTATATATATATATATATATATATATATATATATATATATATATATATATATATATATATATATATATATATATATATAGCAAATATATCTGCATAAAATTGTATGACCAAACAATTATCAGCTCTCTCTATTACATTATTTTAATAAAGGGACACTGTTCTGCTCCCTTCAACACACATCAACGTACTACAAGAATGAATCTCCGTTAAATTTTCTCACAGACAGTAAAATATCAAAATCACAACGACACAATTTGCCCAATGTCATTTGTTTTGCCAGTTGTCACTGGCAAGAAAAACAGAAGCATGTAATATTGGAAAAATCCATCAAGCCATGAATATAGCATGAAGAGCCAGCATATTTTTCTATATGCATTATCTATGACACAAAGGCTGCAAGAGATGCAACCCCAGGGTTCTGAGATTCCTCTCTCTCCATCCAGCCGGCAGCAGAACCCAACCCTCTGCCCGCCAGCCCGCACACAATCATAATCACCATAATAACAATAATAATAAAGTAAAGGCATACCGGGCTGGCAGCAGTCTTAGCACACCTCAATCAAATTACACGGATGCACGAGGAACATGTCACCCTTGGATTTTTCATTTGCATAAAACAATTACCCCACGGACAGTGGGTTCAATGTCGTCTAGACTACATGCTTCAGATGGTGTCATCAGCCCCAGACACAGTAGACTGCCTATAAATTAGCAATGAGCTGAGCATAGCCAAGATGCATTATAGCGCTTATAAACCCTGAGAATTTATTTAAATAGATAACACATATGCAAATCTCCCTGGCTGGCATGGCAACGATCTTGATAGTGGGGCTCCATATGTGCGAAGAGGGCAGCTGGGAGCGGTAGGCTGAAATGAACCCTGACACCTTATTAGTGTATACACTGGACACTCATTAACTTCCACTGACCTGACCCGGCAAAGCTCTGCCTTCTTTTAAACCATACCATGCTGGTATGAAAGCAATACCAGTGTTTTGTTGAAAATGCTTCCCTTATAATCACTTTCTATGCTGAGTGATCGAGGCCTTGAAGCTGTGTTCTTCCTAAAACAGCATTTAGTACGGACAGCGAAAGAGTGATAAAACATGGAAACAATTGATTTAGCAGAACAGGACAGGACTTGCTACTGCCAATACAAACATGACATGCTGCATGAGCAAGCAAGACATGCTGCTGCTGTACAATAAAGCGTACATGAATTTTGTACAGGTTAAGCAGCAAGATCACTGGCTACTGAAAAAGCAGGAACCAATCAGCTGTTCCCTAGAGAATTATATGATAGCAAGCATTTGAGTTAAGGACCTTGAGTTGAGTTATAAGCCTGTGCCATCTAGAGTTTTATCTGCAGAACTTTGGATGTCTTTGAAATTGCATTTGACATTAAATTTAGCTAAAAAAAAAAGTCAAAGTTTGTGATTGACGCTCAAAATGCCCAAAACGTGACGGCGATGGATTTGGCCCTCCTTGCAGCTGAGAAAAGCCAGCTTCCATTGAAAAATGAATGACTTCCGGCTGCTTTGGAAGTCAGGCGGCGGTGTGAACGTACGGTTAATCAGTACACAGTATGTAGAGGTTGAAAAAGAGAGATTGGAGATATTCATATGGGAGAAAAAGCTAGTATAACAGAATTTTCCTTTCATTATTTATGTAATCAGTTGTTTATATTATTTATTATTTATTTATTTATTTATTTATTTATTATTTATATATGTGTACGGGAATCAGCCGTAGTTGAGTGAGTAAAGTTGAGTTTTCTAAACAATGTATTTGGTGTAATTGTTTATTAAGATCTGCAGGTCATTTCTAGAGCTGTGTGCGTTGGTTTATTTGACCTCTTGGCCTCTTTATGTTATTGCAGGGAAAAACGACATAGACATATTTGTCTTGCGGTCCACACAAAAGAATAGGCCCACTTACCCTTCCATTACTCCACTAAAAAGTGATGTGCCAGTCCATTAAAACAACTCTGCGTCTTTGTTTTTCATTCTCTCTCGTCCCTTTTTAGCAAAGTGCACGTGAAGCATCTGTGAACAATGCTTTCTTAAGGCTTGTAAATGTCATTAGCAACGATTTGTGTGTTTTTGTTTTTTTGTAGCATTTCTCAGAGCACCTCATAAACCACCCTCCACCTCCCCTCCCAAACCCCTCCAGCCCCCATCCCTGCCGGCTGTCCTCGAAGAAGTTGAGCGTTACATCCGCCATCCAGAGATTTTACAGTGGATTCTTTATCAGTATAAACATAGCAGACAATGGTGGCTGTTTATTGTATGACGTGCCCCTATGCTAACGTTTATGTCTTTATTGCTTGCATACCAGTTGCCTTGTTTATGTGTCTGTGTTCCCAGCCACCGCCCTTGAACTTAACCTGCTGTCACCCTTGCCAGTTCCCCCACCCCCTTCTACGGGCTCCATCCGTAAGCCTTCCTTCCCCAAATCTCTCAACCCCCTCTCTTTTAGGGAGAGAGAGAAGTGGTACAGTGCAAATTTTGGGAGCCCCCCTGATCCATAAGAGGAAGTCCAACTTATGTGGTGAAGTAATGCATAGGCATTTGTATCTAGGTGAAATAATATCACAGATGGAGACAGAGATATTAATTGTGATATTCTACAGTCATAAAATATTATAGTTATTGTAGTTATATTATAAACATAAAAGGTATAGGGAAGCAATTATGCGATTGTATAATAAAAATCTTCTTAAAATGTTCCTCTGCATCACCATAATACAGCCAATTGATTGGTCTTAACTACTTCCAATCATGGTTAACTTGAATCTTAGAAAGCCACAGTTTCAAATTATTTTCTTCAACACTGAACCTTGTAATATAGCTTTCATGCCAAGTAAAATCTCTCTTGATAGGAAAATTTAACCATGACACAATGGGCTCAGAATACTGTAAAGAGGGCTCCACATAGGGTTGGGGACCGCGGGGCTGTCCCGTACAACAGAGAGACAGGAGCATCTGATGTCTAGGAGGTAGTAACACAAATATGGGGAGTTATGTACTGAATATTCCAATAGAGTGACAAGGAGTTGACAAGCTTTTGCTCACATGAAAAGAAAGAAACAAGCAAGAAGGGGGGAGTAAGAAAGAGAGAGAGAAAGAAACAGAATAACGTGACATCCCCTGGCCAGAGCTTGAGGATTAACGATGAAAAGAAACAAAAGGACAACAGTAAACAAAAGAGTAAAGGCTAAAGAGGGCTTCCCTGATTTCTCTTCCCTCTCAAGGAGTGAGAGAGGAAGACAGACGGAGGGAATGAGCAAGAGAGGAGCTCCTCTTTTGGGACGGACACATATGGATCTATATGCATGCGTACAGTGGCCTGGTATTGTGAATCAAGCAGAGCTAAATCAATGTCAGAGCTCAATCAATATTTAGTCCCATGTGTTCCTCATTGCTCTCCTGCACTTGGCCTCACCTTCCCCATGCTAACATCACCAGGACTTTCTCATGTGGGTCAATACACACCAACAAGCCAAGGCCGAGCAGTAAATCCATTAACCTGCTGTGTTTTAGTTAGAAAGGGGAGAAACAAACTTCAGAGAGGTATAAGCAAGGACAAGAAAAATGAATCAAGTCCAAACAGAGTATGCAGGTGTTGAGTTTCAGTAAACACTGCAGATATAGGGAGACTTTCTGTTAGGGAGTCATATGTTGGCACCTAGCGCAGGAGCTCTGGACACTGTCTGCTGGTTTGATTTGGTTTGGTCTGGGGGTTGTGCAAATTTAGATGTGTGGTATTAGGGAGTTGTTACCGCTACACTTTAAAGTTATCTATGTTTATCAGCAGCACATGGGTTGGCCTGTCTCTCTTGCCTTGGGCTGTAGACACAACAACACTGCTTGTTAGTGACATCTGCTGGGAAGAGCTGGCTCTCTTGTCTTTCAACCCTTACTGAAGTGACTCCAGCCCCTGTCAACGTACCCTCAACTCCCCCCAACTTCCCAACCCCATTTGTCTCTTACCTGGCGATGTGTAGAGGCTCAGTCCTGCATATACACAATGTCCTCTTTGCCTTGTTCTGTAACCAGTCCCCCTGTCCTGTCTCCAAATCTCATACCAGGGTAAGGTGTCTGCATTCCTGCTTTCACTTCTGTCCAGTCCAGACCTGTCTGATTCAGAAACAGTGTTAATCACACGACTATGCAAGATGGCTAAGTAGAGCCTAATCATGCACCTCATCTCGATTAATCTTGATCTTAGCACCAAAATATTGTGTTGTGTGTGTTTGGCAGAAGTCTATTGTCTATGAAACAAACCCACTCACGTACATTTACCAACAAACAGTGCCAAGGTGCATTCAGCCATCTCATTTTTCACTTCCTATTTCCTAAACCTTGTTGTAGACAATATGTTAGCTTCTTCGCTACACCTCCCACTGGATGCTAAATAAATTGTCATTATTTTTGATAGCAGCCTGTCCTCTGCAGTCATCTGAAAGGCAGCAGTCATGTCACTCAAACTGTCACTGCCATTGTTTCAGGTCATAAAAAAACATGAATCAAACTCATCATTCACCAGGACAGTCAAACCTCAGCTCTAACAGTCCCACAAGTGTAGTCATAATAGAGTAAAGACTTTATAGAAGAGTAAAATATATTTCGCAATTGTTGTCTATAAGTAGTGTCACATGTAAGGGCTTGTCCATTGTAGTTTATTCTGGCCAAGAAGCTCCTACTTAGACAGATAGAGGTCATCTGAATGACATGAATGATAGCCAACCATGGTTTTGTTTTTTATGTGCCGTTTGGATAAATCTGAAACAGATGGAAGCACGGGAAACAAAGGTAGTGTACAAAAAGTTCTTGCACAGAGAAAATGTATGTAAACTGTGATCAGAGTCCCTCCATCCAGAAGAATTAAGTACTTCTGGATGAAATAAAAGTACTTCACAGATGTAATACAAAAGACTATACAGCCTTTTGCTGGATTTCAAGCTTGCTAGTAATCAAACGTCCTGACTCCCAGAATTGCTGTCTATATATAATGTCCAGTTTATGGACAATGAATCACCTAAGGCCAGGGGTGTCAAAAATGCTCGATTGCTAGAGGGTTTAATTGGGGTTGCAGCTAAACTCTGCAGGACAGTGGCCTACTGGAAATCCCAGTTTTAGGATTTGCTTGATATTTTATTGAATTCCACATCACATTTTCTCAGAAATAATCATTACATTTTACAGTTTCGCTTGATCACCAAGTGGCTGCAAATGTTAATCTGTCTTAATAGCTGGGTTTCAGTCACGTGATAATGATGACGCGCAAAATTCAGATGGAGGGCAGAGAGTGAAGAGCGCAATGGACGAGAGGGAGGAAAGTACGTACTGTATTACTTTACATGCTATTACAAGAGAAACATATAAACAAAAAATCAAACATAATATGTTGGACGTAGATCCTTGCGTTCTGAAGAGGAGCGATTTTTTTACTAAACAAAGATTTTCCAGCCATCGAGACGGTAACATAGAACTACCTCAGCAACTACCTCATCTTACAGACATACTTTGACTTTACAAAGTTCGGAACATTCACGTTACACAAACATAGCCACTTAAGTTGTATTAACTCACATATTGACGCCATTCGGGCTCCTCCACGAACCGCAGACGTAGGTTTGCAAGCCGGTCAATTTAGAGTTTTTGGTCAATTTCTAGTATTTCCCCTTATGAACAACAACTTTTGGTACATGATAAAAACTTCCTCAGTGGTTGATAGATTCAGAGTAACGATAAATGATGCAAAACACAGACATTTTGAGTTTGTTATAGTGCTTTCTAAATACAGCAAATCACTTCCTGCCCTCCATTTGTGTTTTGCGCCAAGGCGCAACGCAGTGACGCGACAGCCATATGAAAACAAGCTATTAACCATTTTATGTTCAAGGCAATCAATACTGTTTAGTTATTTTATCCACAAAAAGCTATGTCCGGAACATGGTGGGCGACTCTCTATTGACTTCTCTTCTGTTTTTATTTTTTGTTTATCTGAGCTAATCATGATTTCTCTCCCTTAACATGAACCTAACCCTCACACAAAGGCATAGCATTTTCAGATTTTCATTAAGACATTATTTAGTATTTTTTGAATATCTGGTCCCCTCAATGTCTGCAAAATCCACACACACACATTCGCAGATGAGGATGTTGATGCAGACTGAGCTAAAGGCCAGTGGCCCAAAGGAGACAGTGGTCATCATTGACGTGGTCACCATCTGAGTCATTGAAGCTCAAATGAGATACATGACAAAGACCTGCCATTTTATAAACACTCAGCGCTAGCCTTCAGCTAACTGCACCAAGACAGATACCTGCCTAATACCCGCAACACGAGACAAGGGTAAACAGGGACACATTTACTGACTTAAATGCATACAACACATCACAGAGCTATGAGCTGGAATATATGAGGAGGTCAGTGGATGGAACAGTGTAATAAAGGCCATAAAGTCAATGTTGTTTCTTTCCTGAAGTTCAGCACAGCTTAGTTAGGCAGACTGTCCCCTCCAGCGTCCATCTTGACAGTATGCCACCCTGCCCTCATGTCACAACACATTTAGGCATCAGTTCTGTGTGAGGTGGGGGTGTGTATGCATGTGTGTGTGTGAGGGCAATCAAGACAGACGGATGCAGCGGCCGGGTGGCGATGGGCGTGTGTGTGTTGGTGCCACCGCTGTGGCCCTGCCTCTCTGTGGCTACCCTTCTCCACTGCGAGCAGCCCTCCAGCCATGGATTTGATCTTTGCAAAGGCTAACATCTGTCGGCTGTCATTTTGAGAGATTGATGACAGGCCGGGGAATGGAATGGAGGGAGGGAGGGAAGGATGGATGGGGGAGGAGGAGGAGAGAGAGGGGTGAAGGGGGTGAAAGTGAAGGGCTAGAAGGATAAATGGCGACTGTGCCAGTTTAGGGCTGATGTTGGGAGGATGTCTCATTTTTAAAAGATAGATAGAAAGTGAGTGCAACAGTCTTAAAGGACTGCTGAGGGTCAAGAGTGTGAGGTTATCAAGAACGGAAAATCATATACATTCATGTAACCATGTCTACCAAATACAGTAGGCTTCAATGGGTTATGCATACAGTGTGATATTGAGTAATTGACATAGTGCACTGTCACAACTGTTTCAAAGCAGCGAGATGGCATTGACAATCTCTACATTTGCTAACATTACATTTTTCAAATTGTATTCTGTCAGCTGTTCAGAGTAACTATGATAAGACTAGTGATGTATGACTCATGAATGATTCATTTTTTATTTTATTTTTTTATTTTCTCAGAATACTACACTACTTCATAACAAGCGGATGTGGATGTGGAATCCAATGTGGATAAAAAAAAATCTTGCAGAGGTACTTTCGTAACACTATGGTATTATTTGAAGTGATATGGGTTAAATACAAATACTGTAAATGTACTGTAGAAAGCTACTTTTGACATACAGCTTACTAGCTTTCTCTTTAGGGTAACTTTCAGCTTAGCAACATTTGTTCTACATTCTGCTAATACCACACTAGGACGCATAATTCAAGTAGTATTAAGTCTTCCCAAGACAAATGGAATATATGTATTTCTGTACATGCATTTTCATAAATAATCCACCATAGTGTGCTGTGTGTGTGTGTGTGTGCGCGCACCTGCACAGAGAGATGAAGTGGACTCTGACCCTTTGCACATGTTAATTCACCATCAGGCAGATCCCTCACTACTTTCTGTCTTCTGTTTTAAGAGTTAATGGAATTGGGGTCAAGAGGATATGTGTAAAATTCAGTATATCTTTGCTCTTCACATTTATAAAGCTGGTAATTGTTTAAAACACCCTGGCTTTCTGTCTACAGTTCACTAATGGAAAGCTGATATGTTTTTATGTATGATATAATGAAAGCATTTTAATCACGTTTGTTAGAAATAGGAACACAAAAACAGTTCAGACATTTTCAGATAAGCCGTGGAAAAAAAATTTAATATTTTACTTTACTTCATTTACTTAGCTCCTCCTTAGTTCAGGGTGACCAACTGTCCTGTTTTCCCAGGACATGTCCTGTTTTCATATAACAATATAACAATTTTCTATCCATACAGAGGAGTTCTCCTGTTATGGTCAAACACTTCAATGCATTGGATTATTGTTATTGCATTCAATGATTATTATCCTGTAAGTGAAAATTCTGTAAGTTAGAGCATTCTGTTTTGTGGATGAATGGGGGTGAATGGGGAGCGGAATGTCTTCATGGCAAACAGAAAAGAACAAGTCATTTCAATAGCACCAAACATAAGGCTTCTATCACATACAGTTCCTCTTGACAGTGTTGCTACACAATGGAAAATGTCAATGTCAATGTCAGTGTCAAGTTTTTTTGTATAGCACTACTAACTACAACACCAGTTGTCCAGTGTGCTTCACATCAAATACAAAAGACACATAAACAGAGGGAATAAAAACAGCATAAAAATACAATATATTACATCCTTAGTCATATGCTAAATAAAAAAGATAGGTTTTTAAACTCGATTTAAAAACAGACAAGGAAGGAGCTACATCTAATATTAAAAAGAAACGCATTCCACAGTTTTGGCGCCAGCAACGTGAAACGACGGGTCACCCTTACTTTAAAAAAAAAAAAGTACTGCACAACTATGGAAGCTCATTAAACATACAATTGAAGTCCCCTATACTCCTCCAAAAGGGGGTTAAATAATACTTAAAAAAATAAAAATAATACAAATCTGTTTAACAATAACACAGTTACCCAGGCTTTATCAAAGACCCCAACATTTCATTAGGACAGGAGCATGGATGTCTTTATAACTATAATTAAAGGGATGCTCCACTTTTTTTTTTTTTTTTTTTTTTTTTAAGTTTTACCATTTTCAAATCCATTCAGCATTTTCTGATATTTAGAAGAATATCAGTAACCAGACCGTTTCTGGTCTCATTGACTTCCATAGTAGGAACACATTTATATACTATGGAAGTCAATAGAGCCAGAAACTGGAATCTGGTTACTGATATTCTTCTAAATGTCAAAAAATTGGCCGAATACATTTGAAAACGATAAAACCCAACTGTCTGACTCTAGGGGAGTGGTAAAATGAGCCTATTTACAAAAAAGTGCAGTATCCTTTTAATTATAGTTATAAAGACATCCATGCATATCCCTTTAAAAGCTACACTGTAAGCTTTGCAACCTGTAAAGTAGTTTGGATTAGATAAGTGCATTCATCCAAAAATTCTACTGACTGAATATGCCATAAAAAAATTCCTTCTAATGAATCAATCAATAATGTATGTATTTGTCAGAGCACACACCACAATTTAATGTCTAACATTTGCACCATTCATTGTCCTGTATCTCACTCTTGACATCAATATTAAAGGTGCTCTTTTCTTTCATCATGTGAATAATGGAGTAGAAGAGAATGCATCTTTGTCCTCCTTGTATATAATAGGAGATAGAAAAAAATGCAAAAGGATGTTATGCAAATGTGCTTTTGAAGTACGAAGCGTAGCATCTTGTCATGACACTGTCTATATTTAAAGCAGGTCACCTTAAACCCACCCCTGCTGCCTCATGACAGTGACATCTGGATGCAGTGCACACACACACACACACACACACACAAAGCCACCTCTGCTGTCACCAGACTGAATCTGAGAGAATGTTTATGCAGATGATAATGCACACCGCAGTTAATACGCCATCATTCCAATGCAGAAAACAGAGATTCAGTCACCCAACAGGCCACTACAGAGGCTCTCCATCCCGCAGAACATACACCCTACTCGATTTCAGCATGTCTAACATTTTACATGAAGATTCTGATTATGCATGCATATCAGTATCTGCTAGGGAGTGCGTGTGTATGAGAGCAGGAGCGGTGAGAGAGAAAGAGAGGGAGGGAAATAAAGAAGGACAGGTTGTGTGTGAGGGATAAGACGACTGACCACAGCTTGCTCCCTCCCCCATCCGCCAGCAAGGCCAAATTTCAATAATTTCATCAGTTCATTTGCCTCTTAGAAATGCCAGGAGCTTTTCCATCTCCTTTCTGCGTTCTCACTCTCGCCTTGACCTAGATTCATGCGGGGAAAGTGACATGTCTGCCTGGCCAGAGAGCAGCCGGCCGCGCTCCGCAGCTCAAGTGCCTATAAAAAATGACTCCCTATCTCCAAATAAGAATAATGAAAAGCAGTGCCATGACAGATTGGACATAGATGAGATTGCTGCTGTGACTATGCATGCGTCGCTTGCCGGCTTTGCATCTGAAATGGAAAAAGGGTGGGTGGTGGGTGTCAGGCTGTCGCTTCTGACGTTAAAGGGACATGGTCCCTCAACCTTTCACTCAGAGCGCGCTAACACACACATACGGCACACAAGATTGCTTGGCCTCTGACCATATCTTCTTTTCACACATGGCAAGACCAGAACCCTCCATGCAAGCTACCTCTATCAAATAAAACACATTCTCACACAACATTACAGGGAGCGAGCGGACGTCAGAGTGATGCACATATAGGAAGCGTACTAAAATCAAACTTGTTCAATAAATCGGCAAAGCGGACGGAATTCTTGTCAGGGCATTCTGTAGAGATTAGTAAATCAATTAGAAAGCTGAGAGCCAGCCATTATAGACAGGAGGTTCAGCAGCGGCAGCAGCCAAGATGGCGGGTGGTGTGGCATGATGCCAATGGGCACATGCAGACACCTGTTACTGCCTGTGCGCGCGCAGAGGAAAATATATTTCAACACTTACACTGTGTTTCCTGCATGTCACTACCCCTTGCTCCAATTATGGAAATTGATCCAATTAATATCAATTTAAGGCCAAAAGTGACGTTTATTACAAGTGCAACTCCATATCTCACAATGTAACTATTTATTATTGAAAAATGGGTAACGCTTCCTTTTACAGTCCAGTTACCTATGTAAATACTATGTACTTATTTTAGTAACTACAATTACTGGGTAATAACTAGTACTAACCCTGAACCTACCCCTAAACCTACCCCTGTTCCATGTACTTACCTTATATTAGCCAGTACTTCCTCAGGTAAGTACACTGTAAGTACTGTACTGTAAAAGGAAGCGTTACCGAAAAATGTATCTGCACAATTAGCAGAAAAAGCTTCAACAAAAGACACAGAAACATTCTAACTACTCATTTTTAAAAGTAATGTCTCCTAATAATAATAATTATTACTTTAAGTATTAGTCGACACAAAAATATTAGTGACAGTGACCCTTTAAGCTAGACTGGACATAATTAAGATCAGGTCTTGCCCACATTAACACAGTCTCATCCCAATTCATCATATAACTGACGTCTTGGGAAGTCTTTTGACCATTCGTCAATATATGCCTTTTTAGGGCCCCCTTAAACGTCAGTAGATGACGATCCCGGGTCGTCATACAACTGACGCTTTACTTTAACGTCAGTTAGGTGACGAGTTGGGTTTAGGGTTAGGTTTAGGTCTGGGGTAGAGTGACCGATAACGTCATCTACTGATGTTTAAGGGGGCCCTAAAAAGGCATATATTGACGAATGGTCAAAAGACGTCCCAAGACGTCAGTTATATGACGAATTTGGGATGAGACTGCGCTGTACACATACATAAAAATAGCTTATGGGACACTTACTCACCTTCATGTCATCTGTTTTTTTTTTTGTTTTTTTTTCTATGAGAACTCAATATAAGATATTTTGAAACAAAATCAGACCCCACTGGCTAAACAATACAAAACACAAGACAAAACAAAACACAAGACAAAAGCTTTCAAGAGAGTTGTTTTTCTTCGAAATTTCTTCTTTGATGTTCCATAGATGAAATTTTACCAACCTCAAGCTTTGAATGGTAGTGTGTGTGTGTGCTACTAAACAAAACTAATGTTACAAATTTACTCCTGCTGTCAACATATAGGCCTACTGTATATAAGCATAACTGAAATCACATGATTTCACATGAGACCCAAAATGTCAACTAGTGGCAGAACTAATGAACTATATAGTTGATGCAAACTTTACACCATTCATGCAGTAAAAAAAACATCTCAGGACAAAATGTACACGGGGGCACAGCTTCCTGCCATCTTCAGGGTATCTAACTGCAGCCTTAACCAGTCTAATGATGAGATGATGCCATGTCAGATGCCATTGAATTTTTCACACCATAGGACTCTTGACTGATGGGAGCTGATGTTGTTATGTTGAGCCATGGGCATCAGAGTGGGAAGAAAGGTCACTTGTGATTGTCTGTGACCCAATAAGGAGGCTTTTCACCCTCCAAAGGCTTCACTGATGTGACATTTGGCAGATATGTCCAAACAGGCATATGCACAGACACAAACACTTTGACAGCATTCACAGTGACCCTTTAAGCTAGACTGGACATAATTAAGATCAGGCCTTGCCCACGTACATAAAAATAGCTTACGGGACACAGTTCAATACGGTCATACTGGAAGAACAGTTCACCAAAACATGAAAACTCTTGCTCACCTTAATGTCATCTGATTTTTTTTTCTTCTATGGAACTCAATGAAAACAAAATCAGACCACACTGGCTTTTCAAACAAAACAAAACAAAACACAAAAGCTTTCAAGAGTTGTTTTTCTTCGAAAATTTCTAACAAAGTCTCATCCCAATTCGTCATATAACTGACGTCTTGGGACATCTTTTAACCATTCGTCAATTTATGTCTTTTTATGGCCCCCTTAAATGTCGGTAGATGACGATCCCGGGGCCGTCATACAACTGAACGCTTACCTTTAACGTCAGTTAGGTGACGGGTTGGGTTTAGGGTTAGGTTTAGGTCTGGGGTAGAGTTAGGATCCGATAGACGTCATCTACCGACGTTTAAGGGGGCCCAAAAAGGCATATATTGACGAATGGTGAAAAGACGTCCCAAGACCTCAGTTATATGGCAAATTAGGATGAGACTGCTCTGAAATTTCTTCTTTGATGTTCCACAGATGAAATAAAATCAGTACAGGTTTTGAACAACATGTAGGTAAATAAATTATAAAATGTACAATTTTAATTCTTGAGCAAACTATCCCTGGGCAAAAGACAGAATGTGGATTGGGTTCACCATCTCAACCACATCCAATCCTGATTTTAACACTCTAAAAATTGTATTTAACACTATAGTTACTTCTTTGTAGGCTTATCGGCTAATAAAAAAGGGAAAACATGTTAGAAACTATTCCATGCATGTACCCTGATTCATCCACAATCCTTTCATCAGGGAGGGGTGAGACTGTTGCAGGGGGGATGATGTGGACAGGTTAGGCAGCAGAAGCATGTCGCAGGTTAAGCAGAAATTAAGCTGACATGACCCTGCATAGAGCAGGTAAACAGAAAGCCTGCTTTGCCTGAGGTTACCATATGGCAGCAACACCAGCAAAGCGACCTGGTGGCTTCAGCTTTGCTTGCAGGGGATGTTTTGCTACCTGCTGTCCTTTTTGTTCGGTTTTGCTTTCGTTGCCGTCTCTCAAACTGTGACAGGCCCTGGCTGAGAGCAATGGGATGTCAGGATTGGGAGAAAAACCCGGAAAAAACAGCTACACACTTTACACACATATACTAGAGCAAGTGAATAGAAGAAAAGAGAAACAGAGGTGGGAAGAGAGCGAGAGAGAGGGAGTTTTCACTGTGGGTTGCCAGCCATATGGTGTTGGGTCTGAATGCAGGGCTCCTTAAGTGAAATTTTTAGAATGACCCGAGGCGATGAGCAGGGCAGTCTCCACACGGGGAGACCGGCCTCACTCTAAAACAGTTTCTGCAAATTATTGATGAATTGATGCTTAAACGCTATGGCAGTGATACCTGCACTCACTGCTGACAGTGACTCAGCCTGAAAAGCTTATTCTCTTTAAAACAAATGCGTATATTTGCATATGCTTGACTGTTACATTATTTTGTGACATGGCGAGGTACAGTACAAAAATGGAAACCAAAAGCAGTTCAGTGTGCATTGATTTTTAAAGAAATTAACATAGATATTCAGAAAATAAAGAATACTAATCTGCCCCCAGCTTCCATTAGTTCTGAAGGGGGGCGTTGTTGAGGAGACATGTGTTGTGATGCCTCAAAGACATGCATAAATTATGAGATGGCGAGGGCCTCTGAATAAGAGAAAATGTTAATTATCAAGATTGTCATTGCCCCCCTTTTCTTTAACCCCCCTACCCCTTTCTTTTCTTTTCTCTTTAATTTTTTCCTCTTTTTTGGGGGGTATTGTTAATTAGCCTTATTACAATTCCAATTGGTTGAGTTTTACCCATCTTAGTCGATGACAGCATTATGAAGCTATTAAAACAGATCCTCAGTGGGGTGAAAAGTCTAATCAACCAATCACCTCTGATATCCCAGAAATGAGCTTTGGAATATTATCATTTTGATCCTTTGTCCTTGTAAAGTGTGCTTACTTCTTTTGTGTTAATTTGAGTGCAGTGTGTTTGTTTAGTTTAGTTTAAATACGCCTGTTTTAACACTTCGTTGTTTGAATATAGTTTTATGTATATATATATATATATATATATATATATATATATATATATATATATATATATATATATATATATATATATATATATATATATATATATATATATATATATATATATATATGTATATATATATATTATACAGTAATTAAATTATCATTAACTGAAGAGCATGTTTTTTGATGCTATACTCATGTTCAAACAAAGAAAAGAGACAGATATATATATATATATATATATATATATATATAAAGAGAGAGAGACGAGAGGGAGAGAGAGCAAGAGAGAGAGAGAGAGAGAGAGAGAGAGAGGGAGAGAGAGAGAGAGAGAGAGAGAGAGAGAGAGAGAGAGAGGAGAGCGAGAGCGAGAGAGAGCGAGAGCGGAGGCGAGGCGAGCGAGGCGAGGCGAGAGCGAGAGAGAGAGAGAGAGAGAGAGAGAGAGAGAGAGAGAGAGAGAGAGAGAGAGAGAGAGAGAGAGAGAGAGAGAAGGAGATATGTTAGAATATTTTTCTAATGGTGGAAAGAGTCAGTGGTGCCTATTGGCAGTTCATGGTAAATTGGTACCGCTGTCTTCCTGCCAGGATCCAAACCCTGAACAGAAAAAACACCCTTGTTAAACACTGTCAGAAATGCTGACTATTAAGTCAAACCAGACAATGTGCTAATTAGTACATTTGCATATGATCATGCAAATAAAAAAGCTGAACCCAAACCTGTATTTGCATGTAGCACAGTTGGGCTCTGTGCTGGAGGCTTGTTGCGAAGCAGAGGAGGTTACCACCGCCATCAGCTCACTGACCAGTTTATACTCACAAAGCATGCATATTTCTTCACAAACTACGTTATAATGCACTAAAATACTTACAGTAAAGTAAGCTTAACCAGAAATGTACACAATATCTGATTAAGAGATAGACGATAGATGGATGGATGGAAAGATCAAATCAAATAAAAAAAACAACAGCAGTTGACCACTGTGCTGTACAATAAAACACTAAGATAAATATAAAAAGTAAATATAAAGACCGCAATGCAATAAAAAAGAAGTACATCAGAACATAGATATGATGAGGCCTTAAAACTCTAGGAACAGTTAGTGTATGCCTGGGAGGAGGTGGATGGATGGATGGATGGATTAATAGTCCTCCAATAAAACATTTCACAACAAACTACTAAACAGCAGAAACAAATTAAAGTGCCAGTCGACTATAAATTATCATTTCTTTATTAAAAAGTAATGCAGCAGAGATAACTTTGAAATTAAATTGTATTTGCAAGGAATTACTGGACTCATCTAAGTAAATGGTTCGAAATCCCGAGGAGACGTGGCTCATGCTGAATAAAAGCATACTCTTCATTTGAGCATCTCTAAAGGTTAACTCCTCCTGGACAAGATGCCTAAGGAAAGACCAATCTACAGTCTACCAAAGTGTTTCCATGCTACATCACAAAGAATCAGGGCTGAACTCAAAGGTGCTGGAAATAGTCAGGCATTTTTAACTCCTTATTTTCATTTACTGTACATTTGTAAAGGACAAGAGGTAGGCGATCAGTTCCGCCCACTAACAGATATGTGACACTTAGCAGTGCTAAGTGACGTAACCTGATAATTCAGGCCTGTACCATATAGTTAAAGTCAGGCCTAAAAGCCAGGCATTATTCTTTAAAAGTCAAGCATCCAGTATAATGTCTAAAAAAAGCTGAAGAACAAAAAAAAATGCATTTGTTCTTGCAAAAAACATTAAATAAATAAATAAAGTGTGTTAAATGTAAAAGCTAAATGTACAATTAATTTTTATATTTTAAATGATACACACATTAAAATTCTTCTGATAGCTCTGCAAATAAAGTTATACCCAACATATGGCTATGAAGATGAAACAATAGGTCTAAACGAGCCCCTCTCATTTACACTATATACACTCATACACAAACTCAGACACAAAGCATGATTAGTGCACTATACCATATGTTTCTGTTTTAATTGCTAGCATTTGATCCAGCTCTCGCACACTCAGGCTGTGAGACTTCACATCATAAAATTTAAAAGCCGTGTGACCATGATTGGGTGAGATAGCTGAAGTCTCAATGTAGCGCTCTCAGAGCTGACACAGAAGACACGGACAGGGCATCGTTGCGATATCAATTTTACTCAAGCTTTTCTCCACACTCACAGAGAGGCAAAAGGCAGCTCGTGTGACCCAGGGGAGGGGTGTTCAATGTCGTCTGCCTGCTCACTGAGAGCTGATGGCCTCCAATTGAGTGCAGATGCAGGCATATCATTTGAATAAAGAAATACCTCTGATCTATGGTATTATCTAGACAAGAACAGCGGATAATCAGCTGCTCGGAGCTCGGCCATTACTGAACTCTTTTGTTTTACTTTTCAGTACAAATCAACCCCTGGCTTTCCCCTGACAGCTCCTATTTTACTTTGACTCTTCTGGCTTCCTGTCTTAAGGACAGAAACACAACGTGAGCATGACCATAAGCAGCAACACAGACGGTGAGCTTCGCCATTCTCATTGCCATCTTCAATGTGAAATGAATGTTAAAATAAATAAAAATAGAATGAGATTTAAGACAATCAGAAACAAATAAATTTTTACCAATACAGTCTCATCCCAATTCGTCATATAACTGACGTTTGGGACGTCTTTTGACCATTCGTCAATATACGACTATTTCAGGGCCCCCTTAAACGTCGGTAGATGACGATCCCGGGTCGTCATACAACTGACGCTTTACCTTTAACGTCAGTTAGGTGACGAGTTGGGTTTAGGGTTAGGTATGGGGTAAGTTAGGATCCCATAACGTCATCTACCGACATTTAAGGGGGCCCTAAATCAGTCGTATGTGACAAATGGTCAAAGGGCGTCCCAAAGCGTCAGTTATATGACGAATTGGGATGAGACTGTATTGGTAAAAATGTATTTGTTTCTGATTGTCTTAAATCTCATTCTATTTTTATTTATTTTAACATTCATTTCACATTGAAGATGGCAATAAGTGGCAAAGCTCACCAATTCTGTCACGACTCACTTATAACGTCAGTTTTTACACACTAACATTACAAACTTTTCAATATGACAGATTAATTCAGACAACAGTGAACTCACTTATTTTGTGTATATGTATAAGACATTCCAGTTTAGCAACTGATTCAGTGAAATAATTTTGCAAAACAGAACAGCACAAAAAAAACTACTGTACAATACAGCTGAGTACAGGAATTTGGTGTTCATTAGAACTGTAAGATGCATAATATGTATAGTTCAGTGTCATTGTGTATGGTGTTTCTTATTATTATCCATGTTGAAAACAGTTTTGCTCCTTAAAGGGTAACTAAACCCCTGGTCAGAGTCTGACTCCACCCACTGGCAATATTTAAAAAAATGCTGAAAAAGTGGGCAGATCCCAGTGGAGATAGAGGGGACGAAATAGATGCTAAAACACTCTATCCTGATCGTTTTCAATACTTGCAATTCCAACTCCTGACTCGCTACAGTGTTTTTGACGAAACAAGTATTTTTATTGTTTTTTTTATACTGCCGCTCGTACCAAGAGCGTGGTGAGCTGAAACCTGCGTACGTCACGAAGTGTGGAACATCCAATAGGAAAATTCAACTGCAGTAGCCACCCTTCAACCTGAACGCACTAAGCAGCACTAAGACATTTTTACACCATATATTGTAGAAATAAAACACTTTATACACAAATGTCAAAAAAGTTACTTGAATCAATGACTGGTAATAATAAAGATCCATTCTTACAGATCATTACCTAAAAAAAGTTGGTTTAAAGTTTAGTTACTCTTTAAAGTCGGCATGAAATCACAATCAAAGTTTTTTTTTTTTTTTTTTTTTACAGAATATTGCAGTGGTTATAATAAATGATTTATCCATGCACATCTTTTTTTTTCTTCAATTCATGAAATTCATATTTAATCTAAAACGTTAACCTCCCCTCCCCTTTGAAACGGTGTCTGTTCTCTTCATTAAATGTGTCCTGGCAAAGGATGGGATCATATATCCTCTGAAACTGACAGCAAACTGACATTCAGATCTGCGTCCATATAGTTAGCTTTAGACAACTTCCCACGATCCAATCAATTCCACACAAAATCAAATCCCATCCTACATTTTTTCTCTTTCTAGAAACTGTTTCACTCAGAGATACGTCACAAAGGGGACAAAGAGGCTATTGCCAACTTCTAATTCATGTTGACTTTAATACTTGCTTTTTTTCTTTTTTTTTTTGGATGAGTAGAAAGTAAAACGTTTTGGTTTGAACACCCTTCTCCATCATTTGATGAATCACTGCCGCTATAATCACTAAACATTGCACACAACTGTTTCTTTTAAATATTCTATTTTTAATATCATTAGCCCAATTTATATAATATACTGTATTTAATCATATACATTGTTAAACATGAGTATAATTTACTTTGCGCTTCATTTAAAAAAAATAGTCATGACATACCACTAGTGTCTGATTACACTGGATTGTGGGTAATTAGTGAATAAGATGTAATTTTGTGCACAAAAAAAGGTTGTGTGAATTTGTCCTTCCCTGCAAAAACAGATGCTCTAAAAGAAAAAAGAAAAATACTCTTTTGAGCTAAGACCAACTCAGCCAAACCAACTGGACAGTAATATTCAAGAGTGCACCTGCTATGGTTACAACACGCTGATTGTGCTTTGTTGTGCAGTAATATACTGAGCTGTAGTCTCAAGTGACATAAATACTGTAAGCATAGGTATCCAGAACACCATAAAAGAAAGACAGAAATAGACACTCCAACTCTAAGTGTTTTTGAACATGAGCATAACAGGGAGGAAATCCACACACACACACACACACCTCATCATCTGCAAGAACTCTCCAGATCCCTCCTCTTTTAGACACCAAAAGTAAAATGTATATTTAATAGGCTTAGAGATTCAGAAATCTAAAGATTTTTCCATTGGCTCAACTGTGGATTGTTTTTGTTTTTTCTCTCTTTGCATTTCTTCCATTTGTTTCTCATTTGCTCTTTTCATCTCCATCCTTCCTTTCTTTTCCCGTGTTTTTATTTTTATTTTTTTATCTGTGGTGAAAAATGTTTAAACTGAACGGCTGCTTAAGATGTGGCAGAGATTGAATATCAAATTATTCACCCAATCTTAAAGCAGTGGCCCCATGCATAAATAATAAAACAATACAAAAGGAGTTGTGTATGAAGGAAGCCGATGGTGCCACATGAAAGACACATATAGACTCACACAGGGGACTTATGCGTGCTTTACAGAAAAAAAAAAGAAGAAGGTTTGCCCAGGATTACAACAATTAAACACTGTGGCTTCCTTCACCTTCCTTCATAATGATGACACACATTTCTGGGTTCTTCATAAATCTGTGAGCCACAGCTCTTGGCCCGACTCTGATGAAGAGCATGGCAGAAGTTGTTGGTGATGAAATCTTCCACTCTGACACATTTAGATTCAGAATTTATGAATCAGCTTTCTATAAATTAATAAAGTGGAATTTAAATTTTTGAATTGGCCATACCGATAGGATGTTGAATTGGAATGACAGGAAGAAGAATTAACTGAATTACAGTATATATATATAGAGCCCGTTCTCATCCTTTAGCGTCACATAAAGCGCTTTTATGACAAAACGGCGCTATACTACGCACATGGTACCCTTTATCGTTTATATAACACGCGAACTCAAGGCGTCATAAATCCTTTAGCGTTAATATGAGACTACCCTACCCTACACCTAAACCTAACCATCACAGCGCGTGTTATATAAACGATAAAGGGTACCATGTGCGTAAGTATAACGCCGTTTTGTCATATAATGTTCTATATAACGCTAAAGGATGAGAGACGGGTTGATATATAGGCTATATACTGTAATTCAGTCAATTCTTATTCCTGTCATTCCGATTCGACATCCTATTGGTATAGCCAACTATATATATATATATATATATATATATATATATATATATATATATATATATATATATATATATATATATATATATATATATACGTTACACTTTATTTTGATAGTCACTTTAGACATTCTACTAACTATAAGTAAATTTTCAACTACATGTCAACTAAGTGTCATTAGAGTTTTAGTAGGCTGTAGTTGACTGTCAAGTAGACCGTTAGGTTAGGGTTAGGTGTTAGGGTTCAGGTTCAGGAGAACAAGTTGTAGTTGCTAAGTTACTTACAGTCAGTTGAATCTTGTCCAATTAATTTGCAATTAATCAAATTAATCAGCATATCATGAAATTAATTATGAAATATGTAAATATATAACAAAAAATGAAACATTCAAATCACGTAAAACAGATGCGATAGCTGATTCGAACAATTGATGCTCGACGGCGGCATTCATCTTTGTAATATAGGCTACAAAATCTGCTTCAAAATCCCAGCGCTGTCGTCATCGTGTAAAGCCCTCCCCAACGTTTCTGATTGGTGCCTCGATTTCGACGGATTGGAAATGGGCTTGAATGAGCTCTTTGCCAGAGCTAACTTTCAGAGCAAATCTAAATTTGCCAGAAGTTGTCTGGGTTTTCCCAGGCTAAATTTATATGGCATTCAATTGAAATAATGGAATAAAAAGGCGTTCTTAAGCTCAATTCCTAATGCTGCAGAAGCCTGGTCTAGAGTAACCCATGGACAGTGTGGTGGCACAAGCAGACATCTTGTCTTGTTCATTTTCTCAGAGCTGTGTCTGGCATGAACACAGCACTCTTCAGCTGCTGCCTGTCAGCAACCAGCCCAACATGTAACCCCTGTCTACCACACTACTAAACATTAACAATTTATCTCTCTCACCGAACCCCATAACAGTAAAGGGCCAATTTCATTCAGGATATTTTTTGAATTTTTACAACGTTGGTTTAATAGCTATAAATTACACATCGCCTATCTACAAATAATGCAGATTTAATTTTTTAATCTTTTTATACTGTCAGTCAAAGTACGCACCTAACTGGGATGTTCGCACAGAAAACATGACTCGCTATTTATCATCTCTCCACCTTTCCCTTCCACCATTCGTCCTTCCTCCTCGTTGCGTTTTGTTATGAAGTCTGCATGTGTATTAAGAGGGATTTTGTTGTCCCTAGACACCAATTTACATAAAGTGCAAGCCATCATTGGTTCAAGAGAAGCAAATTACTTCCCTGACAAGATCACCCCCACCCCTTTTTATTATTTATTAATTTTTAACGTAGCACGAGTCAAGGTTGTTAAGAGCACTTAACCAGATATGCAAAATATCACTTTTCCATGACCATGATCAATGAGGAGAGGAGAGGGAATGAAAGAGAGCGAGAGAAAGGAGCGAAAAGAAAGAAAGAGCTAAGTGATTGAATTAAGTGCTGGGCCAATCATTTAACAATTCCCTGAGGTGCGCAGTGTGAGAAGACTCTTTCTTAAGCCTGTGCTGTAGCGAACCTCGGATCAATCACACACTCCCTGACTCTGCACCAACACCACCTAAATTCCCACTGAACATATACTGAAAGGATGAATTTGGGTGCTCATGTGACAACAATGCACTAAACACAAGAACAAAAAAAGGACTTTAGTGCTACTGAAATCTATAGTATCACTTTAATTTCCTTGCTTCCTCACAGCCAGAGTGTGCTTCTCGTGATGGTTGAGACCTGCATCCAAAGACATTTGTCATATCGAATTTACAGTTCCGAACCGGCAGAGAAGAGCGCTGTTAAGGACACTACATTACACAAAAACATGAGTGATCATTCACGAGCTGCATCCGACGACAGCAATGTTTCAAACATGAGGCTTCTTTGGAACTTTGAGTGTCACTTCACACCTGAAACTAGTAATGGAGTTGCTATGCAAATCTACATGTAATTAAACAAGCCAAGTAAATTAAAGTACAATTAAAACGTGAGAGGTCCTTACTCTGTCATAGTTAGAAATGACTAGATACCAGTACATCTGTGACCTTGAGTTGAATGCAAGAGACTGATAATAAAGAGGAAAAAATAACTTGGGGGAGATCATTCATTTTCTTACATTAGCTTTTTGATGAAGCTCTTAATGAAGCTTGAATGTTCTTTTCTTGTCTTGTCTGGCACCATGTGTAATGTGGTATTTTTGTGAATTAATGCAACTCACTGAGTAAGATTCAGGGCCTATTGTAGTTCAAATGTTATTCTTCTTCGTCATGTCAATATGAACAATTCCCGGTCATTGTGGTTGACTGCAATAAGAAGCACTGTGATGAAAGATGTTAATAAATTTCATTTTTATGGAGCAGCAATTTCACATTGAAATTCAGTAACCAGCCTTATTCAATGGGGTCTGAATATGCACTAGTGAAAATGCTAATATTTGACATTTTCACAAGATCTGACAATGTTAAAAAACTGTTTTTGAACTTTTGTACAAAATGGTCAACATCATAAATTTACTTACATTTGATAAGTATTAAATCTTAAAAATGGTATTTTCTTAAAAAAATTATTTATGTCTGTATATATATATATATATATATATATATATATATATATATATATATATATATATATTCACACATAACAGTCTTATCAAGTTTAATTTAAAGCAACACTATGTAGATAGAGATAGTACATCGACTGACAATAGGTTCAATGACAGGTCCACCATAGCCTGACAGTGTCTGTATCACTTTTACTGGCACTCTGTAATTTTGAGGTGCGGGTCGGAACTCGAGCACAAAAAGAACTACAAAATTCGACTGCTTTACAGCATACATCACTTCCCCACTTCCTCAAATTCCAACACAAGAGCCCAACAAGCGTTTTTATTTACCTCTGTATGTTTCATGGCTGAAGCAGCAAGTAAAACCAAATGTGAAGTGCGTCAGAAACAGAACGAGCGGGCGATCAGTTTACTGTTGGTAATGTGTTGTGTAGCTTCGCCCCTCGCTGCATCTAATGTAGACTGCATTGCTTTCTTTTGAGGGCGCTTAAGACACTCAAGCATCCCCGTAGAGCCGGGGCGGGCAGCTTGCGCCAGCTCGAGACGTGAACGTATACTGATTACTGAGTTTGGTAGGGGCTACATTCTTGCAAGTAAATAATACATGATTAGACAATCAAAATAATCGGTCAGGATAACTATCCTATGTCTGCAGGCTGATAGTCATGTTTGTTACCTATTTTTCTGGTGAAAGTGTCTTGCCTCAGGCTATAATGCAAATTGATTTTTTCAAATTTGCAGATTCATCTATGGTAGCTTGATATTATAATATTGACGGCATGGCTATTATCAACCAACAAACATTGAATTACATTACTATAAAGACGCTGACCTGTAAACGTGAGCTACGCAATCTTTTAACGTTTGAAAAAAATAAAGCCCATGACACTATATTCATAAGAAATTTTGAAATATATGCCAATGTTCCTGGGATGAAGACACGCACACGCAACATTAGAGTCTGCCCAAGATGTGAAAACTTAGCGATAAAAAAGCGATAACCCCAAAAAACAGTTTGGGGTTATCGCTTGTCAACAAATGCACGCGTGTATTCCCTAGGGTAACTATGACAGATTTTATGACAGTATTAGAGGAAAATACTGTTTCCCAACTGTAGAGGGACCCCGAAAGCAAAATTAACAGAATCCTGCTTTAATATATGCTATTTATTTCTACACAATACATGAGCATATAATGCATAAAGGTAATTTGCATATTAAACCAATCTTAGGAAAAAATATTCCACAGTCATAAATAATAGTTTATGAAAGTGTCTACAAGCAACACATTGCCAGGTGAAACAACAGTATTTTTGTTCACTTAGATTATGTGCCATTGCATCCACATGTTTGATTTGATCTCCAGAAAAAACAGTGCAGAGGTCTGGTTTTAAGTAATAACACACCCTCCCAATACGATGGCATCTTACGCTGCTTTCATGTGTGGACATTGAAACCAAGTCTGGATGGGATGTTGAAGACCGCTTCACAAGTTTTCCTATAAAGTTACACCCAGTCTTTGTATAATGCACCCAGTCTAGACTATTAGGTTGAAGCACCCAATGCCAGAGTTTTCCTCACCACAGACATCTAGGAAAGCTCTCTAAGTAAGCACATCTCTTGTCAGTTTTGACACTGACGTCTAGTTTCTGAGGGTGAGCGAGGAGGAGGAGCATTCGCCTCAGGCCTCAGTAAACACATCTCTTTCAATGGTCACTTTGTGTTATTAGAAGTGTATGGGTGTTTGGTAACAGAGCTCGCAGGCATATTTCACAGCAAAGGGATACTATAACCACGTACGGCAATTTTTTAAAAACACAGCAATTATACAAGCCTGTGAAACATTTGTAAAGGTTTGTGGGTAATTCTGTAGTGTTCACATCCAAGGGACATCAGAGGACAGTGTGAAAAAAAAATCAAATCTCAGCATCATTAATAATAAAGTGACTTCTGAATGTCCCAAGAACAATGCCATTGTGTGTGGAAGTGAAGACAAATTCTTTCCTTTTTCTCTCCGTGACGCTCCTCTATCAATTAATAATATTCAAATTTCTCTTTTTTTTTGTTCTGCTAATGTGATTTTTAAAGTAGGGACTGAAGCTAAGCAATGTAATCTTGAAAATGATTTAAAAGACTTTTACAACCAAGGTCTCTTGATCTCGCTCTGATCAACTGCACAAAAACTGTTGTTATAACAAGAGCGATAAAAATCAAGGGTGAGTACTTTATGCGCTGAAGTTTTTGGAGTTATCTTTCCACCAGTGCGAAAAGAAAAGAAATCTACTTCAACTTCTTGTTGAAATGGATATTGTATTGCTCAAAGGCTCATAAATGCAGATTGAACTTTTCATTTTTATCACAAGATATAAAAGCGAAGAGTTTGTATTTTAATCGTAATGAATTAAGCATAAAAGAACAATCTCGCCTGATAACATTTAAATGCATAATTCTATCTCTATATAAGATAAGGCCTTTACAGATATCACATACATTTAGTTCTGCTATGGTTCTGGGAGGTCTTGAAGTGTCCACTTCAATGAACATCGAGGTATCCTCACAGTCACCGTGCAGAAATCCATACCCAAAAAACAGAGCCGAAAGAAGACCGTGTGATTCAAAGTCTTTGGTCTTTGTCAGCGTCTGGTTTTTCCCAGGATTGGCTAATGATAGTGGCTCCAGTGAGTCATCTTTGGGAATGATGATCAAAGCCAAATTAAGTCTGACTTTTATGCAAAATGTAATATGTAAGCCTCCAGCAATGTCTTCGCTATTGATTTTTTTCTTTCCCTCTCTCCATTTTTATCCAAGCACAATACACAGTGTGAAATTCGAAGAAAAGGGTTCTCTCCACAAAAAAAGATTTGGGTATACGGAGTTCTGCCTGTTTTCATTTAGAGTCAATTTCAAATATAAATGGTCATGTTCAAGAATAAAGTGTGCCATTCTGTATTTAGATTTGGCACACAGGAGATCCGAATGGTAAAATGTGTCATGAGTGTTTAAAAAAAAACTAAACTTGTATTACAGGTACAAGTAGTAATGACACATTTTCTACTATCATCGTCATACTCATATTCTAGTCAGAATGTGAGTCTGAAACTGCTCTCATCTGGGCTTTGATTATGAGGTGTGTCTTAACTGAACCAGAAAAAAACAAAACAAAACAAAAACAAACAAACTCTGAACTCAACTAGATAGTTGGTAGACCTAAAACCAATCAGAGCAATGCAGTGAGTCAGCTACTTTGCATAGCACAGTTGTCAACTACAGAACTTACTTATTTTAATAGCGAGTCTAGATAACGTCTAATAACGAGTGTTGCTTCTTTTACTTGGTCCTTCATGAGTGCGACTAAAGGAGAAACCACAACGACCACAGGCTTTTCATTACGTCCCATCTTCTTAGTGACCGTCAGAGCCAGCTGATAAGTTACACTTTTGCCGAATCATGTGGGAAGGACAGCAAAAATATCTTTCCGATCGACAAATGCCTTGATTGCAGTTTCTGTTTGTCTATTAAAATTAATGCACTGTCGATTTATTTAACAAACAGACGCGAACAGTGGAATCTATACATCTCAATTCTCCAGCTGCAGTCATCTCTGAGGGAAGACAGTTAAGCACTCTTTTATAACGTGATGATTACGTCCTTGCATATCATCTGTCCATCATCGTATAAAGCCCGCCCTGGCAATTTGATTGGCCCGAACATTTTTGACTAATCATAATTAATACTCAATGGATCAAGTCCAGACCGAACTTCTCGTACCAGAAAATATTGTGGGCGGGGTTCGGAATGGCATCCAGGCTACTTTTAAACACATAACAGTAAATACTGATTCAATTCTAGGGGTGAAAATTTTTTGGGCTCTATAACGTGTTATATTTCATAATGTGACAACATTCTAATATGACACACACAACGCACACACACACACGCATATATATATATATATATATATATATATATATATATATATATATATATATATATATATATATATATATATATAGCTCCTCAGTATGCGCAGTAAATTCTTTAGCACTTTTAGTTTCAATTTCACTTGAATTTGATTAGTGCTGTGTACTAGTTCTCTTGTTTTCCCATATAACAAAAGTACTAAACAGGTTCTAGCTTATAAAATTAAACAGCAATGCAGAAACCAACTAAATCTTACAGTGTGTAAAAATTCGCATTTCCTGACAGGAAATAATGCTGCAGGAACCATGTAATTCAATAGACAATGGAAATGCAACTCTATGACTGGCTCAGAATTGTTTATTTGCAATAAAAACAGCCACTGTAATAACCCCAATAAGTCCCAGTAAAAGCTCATCTTACATGCCATGTATTCATAGGCTCAGTGATCTATGGGGCTTACACTTTATCTTGAGGACCTGTGCACTGCTGATCCAAACAGGCACACCTGGTGCCCAAACAAAACCCGAGCACCTGCCCACTCAACCTGTGCAGTCGGCTGTCTTTTCTCAGTGTGAGAAACTGCCCCCACCCCCACCCCCTGTGAATGCAATGGACATCCTCTTCAATTTACGCTCTGTAATACCTTTATGGTTAAAACTCCAACTCGAAATGAAATATTGGATGGTATTGATTGATTTTTGCTGGTGCCGAATGATGATAAACTGATATGGTTATATATCAATACCAAGGTTTCTTCAAGAAAGAAATGGAGGCACATAATCTCCTAAAAAAATATTCTACAGTCTGAAGTAAAACAAAATAAATTTTATGAAATATGACCACAGACTGTGTATAAACCACTCATTTTTCTTAAATTACACTGTCCAACAGCGACATGGATAAAGTTTCAGAGGGAGACAGCAACTCACTTTCTTGAACTCATTGAGTTTTCATTCCTAAAGTTTCTGTGGGTGTGAGGGCAACAACAAATTACAGGGTCAAAGTCATTTCAGAGGAGGTGGTACTTCCTTTCAGCACCATTATTGGCTAATGTTTTGGCTGATATCATATTCACAACAAATGTAAATCCACACTAATGGGTCAAACTGGTGGAAAGGGAAGAACCACAAAGTACACTCAACCTAAAAAAAAAGAAACAAAAAAAAACCTCACCACTTAAGGCAATGTACAAATCAAAATGAACCTGAAATAGTATAAAAACACAACATAATATGTGAGCCATTACCAAAAACTAACTACCAGTAACAACTACTGACTGAAACTAATTTAAAGGCCACCTATATGCCCCTTTTTCCAAGATGCAATATTGATCTTAGGTGTCCCCAAATGTATTTGTGAAGTTTCAGCTCAAAAACACCCGAACAGTTAATTTATTATAACCATTTGAAAATGTCATTTTTGGGCCTGTTTAAAAAGAGCTGTTTTGGTGTGTACAACCTTAAATGTAAATGAGCTGCATAACCCCCGCCTTGCCTTTGCGATGAGGACGTCACTTGCATACCTATGGCAGGTGGTCTAAGCAGAAGGGCTGAGAGAGTGAGAGAACCGCTGTTTTGAATGTCATTCAGCCGTACATGTTTGAATCAGAATAAATAAATAGTCTCTGATCAGACCCAGATGACGGAGAGACCCAGAAACACAAATGAGAATGGACCAGGACATCTTTGTATGGTTATTTGATACATTTATGTTTATAGAGTTGTAATCACGTCCCTTTTGCAATTATGGATGTGCAAAACACACACACAGACACACACACAAACATTTGACGTTGGCACAATTTTTTTCAACTACAAACATACTGCTGATAAAGTTTTCTGACGTACAAGCTGAAATTACATTTATGCGAGGGACCTGTTGCGTCATGTTTACATAACTTGTCACACAGATGCTTCTGTGGCAAATGTGAAAAGATGTCTAACTTACAGAACAACAACATATATGCAGTTTTAATACAATATCTTTCAATTACAATATATTTTATACACATCCTACGACAAGAACAACTTTAGACCGCATTTGTTGTTGAATCTGCCGACATCAACTGAAATGACTATTTGTTTAAAAATCATAAAATACACTTACTGGAGGTGACTACTGGGATTCGCAAACAGTAGACGCATGATCGCACAGTTGAGGATTAACTTTGAAGCAAGACCTGCTTTAGAATTGACCCTTGTTCACAAAAACAGTCAGTCAGAAAATCTTTCGCTCAAACAGTAAACTTATTTAACGAAGGAAAGCGGCACTTAAACTTCCAATGTCTGAAGCAAAGTGAAAACTACTATGTATGTCATTATTATATCCCATCCCACAACAGAACACTTATGTTTCTGAGGAGACATTACCGGCTGTCGTTGAAACAATGGAGGATGGTGTACAGATCACCGAGGGCGGGGTCTCATGCCACAAACAAACTGTCAATCAAACCCCTTGCTCAATTCTACATCACAAAGCACCGAATCTTAGAACAGCTCGTTCTGAGACAGTGCATATGATTTATTGACATTGTAAAAAAAAAAAAAAATGGGATTTTTGTGGATTTTTATCATTCTAGGGTGATTTTGCTCACACACTGCCAACACACATTTATGTTCAAACACCATGTAAAAGTGAATTTTGCATAATAGGTGCCTTTAATACATTAGAAATGTATTTACAAAAAAAATAAAAAATTAAATGATGAAATTAAATCTTTTTTCATTAAAATGACAAACAACAGAGTAAAATATTGGTTACTGTATTACTGTAATTATTTTTTGAAGCATTGTTTAAAAAGAAAAAAAAATGCTTGATGTGAATGTTTTATTTTATGTTATATTAACATACTCTGTTATATATTTTCTTGGGATAATCTGAAGAAAAAAATGTTTTCCACAAAATGTAACTGGAACAAGAATTTACAGTAAAAAAAAAACACAAAACAAACAAAAACCAGAAAGGGGATTGTGCCTCCTTAAGAAGTCCGCCTCACACCACTGATTACAGTCACATCAGGGTATAGCATAATGGTTTGGGGGGTTGTGGCACTTGAAGTATTTCTGGACTTCTTTGAGAGACTGCAAACGATCTGTGCATTCCACACACATCCTGAGCAAAAAAACCTTTTATATTCTCAGCAAGCACTTTCCATTTCCTGAAGAAGCTCCATTCTGTTGGATCTGTGCATGGATGATGGTGACAAACCTTTAATTTCCTCTGACAAGCTGTCGGCAGCCTCCTTATGGAGGACAGGTGACTTTTCAGAAGGTTATTCATGTAATTGTTTATTTATCATTGTCTTTCTGCTAAAAAATCCCTCGCTCTCTCTCTTCTCTCTTTTTCCTTTTCTATGTTCCTGCTTACATATAGTACGGTCTCTCTAAGTAACATTGGATTTTAAAGAAGTCCTTTGCTTTGAAACCTGCAAGAACCCACCTAAGGCAGCCAATAAGAAGAAAACAGTGCATTCTTGCTGTTGAGAGGCCTGATTACAGGGACACAGGAACACATCTCTCAGGTTTCAAACTCGACCTCTAATCTGCCTACAAATGCCATTCAAGCTTCAAGAGAAGAGAACGGTCATTGTTGCCAGCTGGATGTGAGACATTTATCAATATTGTATGTGCGGTGTGCGAGTGGTACAGTAAATCATGTTTGTCAGAAATTATGCTGACAGCTTTTGATGCAGTGCGCGTCTGAGCCAGAGTAGAAGCCATTTTGTTGCTTGCCATCCTTGTAGCCACATGCATAATCGCATGTTCAATGTGGTTGCCCCAGGTTTATCTGGCACTGGGCTGGGCCCTCATTCGCTACTCGCGTTCCTGCATACTTTTAAGGATGTCTCTTTAGAACTGTCCAGACACATAAAGTCCCGATTCATAAGCCCCTTCTTGCATTCTCACCAACCGCCCTTAAGTACTTTGAAGAAAGTCTTGAGTGCACTTCACAAATTTCCACACCGGGAGCATACTCGACTGTCAAAAAAAATCAAGCTTTCCCATTCTTTAGTACATCTCTTTCCCCGCTTCCTCCAAAGCCTTTCCAACTTCGGCATCAGGATTGGCTAATACTTTCTAAAGCATGTTTCCACAATATTTATCACAAACTTTATGGATCAGCACTCCGGTTAACTCGAAATTCAAAGTCGAAGAACACAGGTTTTCTTTTTTACGGCCTATAAGAAAGGGATACACAGAGGTAAAAATCACAGATCTGCACTTGAATTAGAACCACCTCGACCTCTTCATTTTTAAAAATACCATACGCATCAGTCAAAACAGCAACAAGGCCCTGTGCACACACCATTGTGCATGTCTGTGATCATCTAAGAAGTTTTGCTGCTGAGCTTTTCGTTTATGCAGAAGTTTCCAATCTTCAGAGGTGCCACGGGGTCTCGCTCCCCCCCCCCCCCGTTCTCCATCCTCTAGTTTTTAATTCTCCTCTTCTTTTTCTTCAACTCCTTTCCCTTTGCTCACACACGGAAGAGTCATCAGTCTTTGCACATATAGCACTGGGTATGATGAGGGATTCAAGTAATACAAGCATCTGCTAGGGCTTTGTGTTCAAAAGATTCAATTAAAAAATAATGTACCAAAAGATTCAGTAGTATAGTCAAACATGACTGTACTGTTTGAATTGATGTTTCTTTTCATGTGGTTTAATAATAGAATGCTTTCTTAATTAAGAAAAAAGGACCACTGCAGTGCACCCTGACTGAAATAAAGTTTGTTTGATGTGTTGTAAAATTAAATATTTTTTTGATCTAACAAATTAATTTCCTCCCACTTTTTCCCTTTTTCACTAGCAGGAGATAAAGACAATTTAATTTAGATACCAAGATGGCTAGAACAAACCATTCCCTGAGCTTCGGTCAACGACAAGCTATAAAACCAAGCCCAGAACAATTAATTGCTATGGTGTTCATCTACAGCGCGGGCGTTAGCGACGACGGTACGTGATAGAGCATATCACGATGGGTAATGATATCGGAGAGATAGGAATACGGTGGAATTTTCTCCTTAAATTACCTTCTCAGTGGTGTCCCACACCAGTGCGGCTAATGCACAGCTTACAAATCCCATGCGTGTATGCAAACACAGCGGAATCTCCTGTGCTGCCGTAATTATCCCACCATTTTAATCTCTGATGGCCTTATGTGAGATTACACACGCTGGAGCATGTATCAATGCTCTGACTCTGGGCTCTGCTACACCTCACAGAGAGAAACTGAGCATATTCATGAAGCCGGGCTACAGCGATGTCTGATTTGTGGGCAAATTGTACTTTTGAGTCAGGTCTTTTCAATTAATCATTTAACCGGTTTATACCGGTAAACAAAACATTCAAATTGGAATAGGTTCAAATGGTTAGCAATTCACTGATAAAAAGAAATAGGGACAAAGGGGGACACATTTGTCTCAAGGGGACAAATTAAATTAGTAACAATTGTATTTCAATGGTCCACTTTAGGCATTGTACTAACTATACAGTAAGTAACTTTGCAACTGCATGTCATCTAACTCTCAGTATTAGTAGATCGTCTGGTTAATACTTGCTAACACTTCATTTTGAGGACCTCAACAGATTCTACTGACTAACTTTGCAACTATGTCAACTTATTATACCGACAAAAACCTTTACACCAAACCACAACTAACAGTCTACTACTGTCAACTGAATATTCTAATGAAAATAACAAAGTTACTTATAGTTAGTAGAATGTCTAAAGTGGACCATCAAAATAAAGGTAACCATTTACAGTACTTTTCAGCAAGGATGTGTTAAATTGATCAAAAGCAACAGTAAAGGCATTTATAATGTTACAAAATATTTCTATTCCAAATGCTGTTATTATGCATATTCTATGCATCAGATAATCCTTAATCCTTATTTCTGAAGGATTCGAGACTGAAGACTGCAATAATGACTGCTGAAAATTGCCATCACAGGAAAAAATGCATTTTAAATAGATTTTTTTTGCGAAAACTCTGCATCTTTTCCGACCCAAACGTTTGAACAGCAGTGTATGCAGTAGTTATAACGTCAGTGTTTGACACAAAGACAATAAAGTTGTTTTTAATCATATAAAAATTATGTATTTAAACATACAGAAAAAAAAAAAAAAGATTTAGCATGTTTAAAATAGGGCCGGGACTCAATTAAAAAAATCTAATTAATTAGAGGCTTTGTAATTAATTAATCGAAATTATTCGCATTTTAATTGCATAAAATTTTGAACTAAAAAAGTGAGAATATTTGTTTTCACATGGATTTTTAGTATACCATTGAATAATGATATACATAAGCTTAAGCAACAAAATATTGTTTATTTTTGTTCAACCAAGTCCAGCAGACCAGTGCAATTGTATTTGTTTTGCGTTAATGTGAAATAGTATGTTTTTACAGTCTATGGGTGAAATTGAGGATCAATGTGATATGCGAATTCCTTGTTGCATACCTTGCACACAACCATGCTCTTAATGACGCTTCCATCCGTTTGTTTTTATAACAAAATTTCCCATCCACGGGACCAACCAAAGCGGTCTCGTCAGCTTCTTCATTCATGTTCACTGTGGTTTGTTGTTTAGTTGTCTGAAGCATAGACTGTAAAAAGAGTCATGAACGCTAGTTGGTGTTACAGTATAATCGGTCCGCCGAAACTAATCGAGTGAGAAATGTTCTGCGGTGCAAAAATAGTGCGATTACAATTTTTTGTGTAATTAATTAATGCGTTAAAGTTTGTAATTAATTAATCTTAATTAACACGTTAAAGTCCCGGCTCTAGTTTTAATACATAGCTATTTACTAAAACAAACAAAAACTGCTGATGTAAATTAATATTATAAGTATTGTAAATTGCATTGCAAATCAAATTAAATGTTATTATCACAAATATGTGTATATATGTTGGATGTATTTGAGCATATACAATGCCATGCCGGGATGTTATGGAGCATGTGGTGGAGAGTACAGATGTAAAATATTCAATGATTTTTTTTATTTTTTTTTGCCAGTTAAATTAAACACTCAGTTTGAAGCACAAATTCACAGAAATTAGTCAGACCTGTCCTCACTATCTAGGCTCTGGCCTTCTGTTATCTCCACTGCTTAACACACACACATACACACACTTGTCTGCTCTCTCACCTCAATCCACACTGGAGCTGGGGCTGTCAGAATCCCCGCTAACTGTCACACTGCTGACCACTTCATCTGCACCCCCACAGACACACAGGCCTGACTCCATTTGACCGGACACTGACCTCAGCCAAGTTCAGCTGGGAACCTTCATAGAGAGGAATAGCGAAGAAAAAAGACAGCGAGAGAGAGAGAGAGAGAGAGAGAGAGAGAGAGAGAGATAAAACAGGCCTGTGACAAATCAAATAGCCTCTGAGCTCAAGGCCCTGTGCTTGCTCTGCTGCCTCATAACCTTATTTGTTCTGAATATCGCAGAATAATAAATGATTTCTGTCACACTTTTCAAACACCCGTGCAACTTGCACGCGCGTGTGTATGTTGGATAATGTACACAGAGGGGCCTATCGGAAGGAGAAGAAGTTTAGCAGAGAGAGAGAGAGAGAGAGAGAGAGAGAGAGAAAGAGAGAGAGAGAGAGAGAGAGAGAGAGAGAGAGAGAGAGAGAGAGAGGCTGAACATGGGATATATTTGATTGCCATAAAAAAGGGTCCAAATTATAAAAGGGAATGAGAATGAAAGCACTTCATTTCTTCACAGACTGCCGCTATGCTCAGTGTTTTCCTCTTTGTTTATACTACATTATTACATCACTGGCAGACCTCATATGCAGAGCTCCAAATTGGTTTATCTTCAGTAGCATGTAGACAAAATCATTATGAATGTGATTCAAAAAGCAATCATTTAAAGACTTCAGAAACATTTTCGGTGAATTTATATGGATCCAGGGGCCTGAAAAGCCTTGCCACCCGGCTGCCACTCCAGTTGGCAGCAACAAATTCAAAGTTATGGCCAATTTGAAAATTTATGAGCGCGAATCTCCAAAGTCCGACTGCAGTGAATTCACTCTGTGCACAAATGGCAACCATTGACGTTCGAACTTGAGCGAGTGGGCCAGTATTTCCGGTGATAACCGACAGTAAGCTTTCAACCTCGACCTCACCTGTGAGTCTTGTATGCTTTCTATTACTGCATTTATTTTGTGCAAGTGAGATGAAGTAAAGTGCATCTGTTTTATAAATAATTATCTGTCTATTGTGTTTATAAGCAGCATCCAATATATATATATTCAGTATATTATTTGTATAGCTGAATTAGCTTTTATTTTTTATGAAAGTACATTTACATTTTAGTGACTTTATAATGTGCTGCTGTCATTGTTGTAGATTTCTTGGATTTTTTATTTCAGTTAGTTGGTCGGAACATTTCTCATTTTTTATATAACATTAATATTTCAATTTTATTTTATTTGAGCTTCATTCTAATTAAACTTTTTAATAATAAAAACACATATTAAATTATTAAAAGATCAATGACTTTGGTTTAATGATTTAATGAATGATTTAAACTACAGAAACAGCATTTTGTTTTTTGACCCAGTTTATGACAGCAGTTGAAGGTTCAAGGTGACCCGAGCTGTTCTTTGTTCATGTGGTTTTAACATATCCAAGAAAGCTCCTCTGAGTGTTAATTATGCCTGAAAAATCACAAAAATGTATAAAGAAAGAAACAAGTTTCTCTTTTGGGGGAGATTAAATAAAATGTTCTTGGCGTTCTTCATCTTTGAATTATCCGCCTTTGTCTGACTTTAACTGTCCCTGAATATTCAAGAAATGAATGTTGGCAGAGAGAAGAAAAGATATTAATTAAGAGTAGATTCTGCATTGACTCAGACTTGTACATAAGACAAAAGGTTAAGTAAATGCCAGGGCTGCTATAGTCACCTCAAACAATGAGTATTAGCTTTGGAATCATTAATGTCTGCTGAGAAAACACAGTCAAATTGGAGTTCTTGATTGCCAGAAATGTGAGGCCAGGGCTGTTTCATTTCAATCTAGTAGTTAAATTAGCCTCCGAAGCGTGTCGAAACACACAATTAACTGAGCTGAGGTGGGGCGTAGGGGAACAGCACCTCTAATGCACCGCTAGATCTGAGATTGAGGCAGGCTTCCAAATAAGAAACATCTCATCGGCTTTACAAATCAAAGAAGGGGTCTCTCAGGCTCCAAGCCATCTAACCCCGCTGAAACCTGCCGGTGTGAACTCTTTGTCAGGGGCTCACTCTCTCAGGACCTTCGCATGGAGATGAATTTTGGTCAAAACATTGGCATTTAAGTGCATTTTTACATTTAAAACTCATCAACCAAACAGCTTCAGAGATGGAACAAATAAACAAATGAGCAGGATGAAAATATATAAATAAATGGTTGAGGTCCTCTGAAGATTTCCCTCTTTAAACTGATAAGAAATTGCAGAGGCATTTGAGCAGTGCCGAGGTAGCGTTTCCAAGCATATGGCGTTTTAATTCCTGTTTGTCTCATCTGGGTAACTCCGGCCCAGCAAAATCTCTGACTCCATCCAGGGAAATATCCAAAGAAGTGAATGCTTAAGAACAAAGGGCTTACATTTTTCTCTGTAATGGGTGTTTCATTTGCCATATTTTCCCCAGAATTATGAAACAGAGAATCTAGTTCCGCTCACTGATTTATTTGCAGTTATCATCTCTGCCCTGTCTTCTTCTCTCTCCACAATATGAAAATTAACAGACATTTCAAAAGTGTTGTCTTTCCACAAAACTGTGCTCCATCAAATAAAGCACACAAATAATACAACATTTCGCTCATGACACCAAACATTAGACAGTCCTGCAACAAGCGGCGGTGTTTCATTTTTAATCACGAGTCGCCTTTGTGCCTGTCTGACAGCTAGTGAAGTATGACTAATAAGAACGGTGTTGTTGCTTTCCGCTGAGGTGGAATGCTCTCTTCAGACAGAGTCCTGTAGATCATAATACATTTCATTGCGGGATGGCTAATAATCTCACTGTTTCACTTTGGTGGCAATCACAGCTACTGCAATGCGTCATGATTCACCAATTAGGAGGCCATATTTCTTCAGGCTGCCAGTACAAATGGACAGCAAGTATTGGTGTCAATAGACACGCATAAGCTGAATGTCTTCACTCGCTGTATAGCATCTAGCTATTCTGTGAGATTTAAGCAAACATTTATAAATATATTATATACACACATACTGTAGCTATATAACACACTTAACTCAAGACACAATGAGTTGTTCGTGGTAGAAACGCAATTATACAAGCTTACAGTTATGAGTCTATACATGGCGTGACAGTTAAAAATGGCAGCACAGATCATGTTAACCATTCTTCACTTTCATTTTACTTTTAGTTAAAGGCACGAAAAAAATAAAAGAAATAATACCAGAGGGTGTGCTGATATTGTAAATGTATTTTGAAATATATGTACTTTATTAGAACAATCACACAATGACGTGATTGGATACAAGGCAGTTTAGGACATCAGAAACACCAGCAATTTCAGACCGTCATTTTGAGACTGTCATTGGTTCACTGCAGTTTAAAGAGAAAATAATCAGCAATAGTGTTGACTTATGAATTTGCATGGTTTGTATTAAAGCATATTATAAACACAGCCTGCTTCTTATCCCGAGCCGTCCACTTACGCCTTTACCATGTATCAAACATTTGATCGACTTTAGGCAGTCAGTTAGAAGGCGTGCCATCTAACCTACGCTCAAGCTACTCGTAGACCTGACCCGCGTCATCCAACTGATGCTAAGGAAAGCGTCAGTTAGATGGTGCTATCCTAGGGCGTCATCTAACTGCATGTTTACCTTTAGCGTCAGTTAGATGACTGTGTAGGTTTAGGTCTGGGGGTAGGGTTAGGGCTAAAGGGTGCCTAAAGCGTCAGATGTTGAAAGCATGGTCAAAAGTGTCAGTTAGATGACGCCTTGGGACTGAGAATGCATTGAAAAACACCATATAGACATCTAAACAACATAAAAAAGCTTGATGTTCACCACATAGGGACTTTAATTATTCCATGTTTGAATAAATTCTTTATTGTATTCTATCTTTTTCCCAATTTAATGTTTCCAGTAACAGTCCATTTTCTTAAATACAAGTTTTGTGACATGATACTTATATTTAGCGCAGCTCACATGCAGCATCATGGCATCCTCATTGCTGCAGATGCCACCCCTCATGCTTGCTGAACATGCTCCTCCACTAAACAGTGCAGCGCAAAATGACACAAACCCTCTGTTACAGTTTAAAGGCCTGCAGAGAAAGAAAGTCAGAAAGCAACAGGGAGAGAGTGGCAGCGTGAAAAGAAAAAAAAAGATTCATGTACTGTATGCCGGCAGTGCCCACACAACGACAACATCGATGCTAACAAACAGAACCGGAGGCTCACTTCCTGTAGCACATCCCTCAGCACTGCTGTTGAACGAAATAGCTGCACCACTTATCTTGAGGGAAAACTCACTACTGTTTAACAGCCTAGGACAACAAACAAAAGTAAGTCTATTGTTTATTCTGTCTGCGCTCGCATTACATCACGGCTTCAATTACAGTATTTCGGTTATTACTGCCAGTACCGTCTCCCACTAATGTGACAGCTGTTCCCAGTTTTACTTTACATGTTTGTAGGTTAAATACTGTGTTTTGGATAATGAGAACAATAGGAGAGAGAAAAGCCCTGGGGCCGTGTACACTGCAGGGCAGTCTGAGGGTCTGGCCTGGAAAATCAAGCTGTGGGAAGACAAGATACAAAGCATGGGAATAAAAATAAATAAATAATATAGAAAAATTGGACAGAGAAAGCGTTGACCCCTGGTCCCCCAGGAACATGTGCGCCTCTGATCTGCCTAGTATTTCAAGGAAAAAGCAAGGTCTTGAACCCCAATCCTTAGACACATAACAAAGCACACTTTGCAGCTGCCATGCACAACTATGAGCTCGGAGGCCTGAGAGAGTCCCAAGACAATGCCCTCTCCATCAGCCCCAGGACAAATATCTAGACAGCAATATTTTCTGCTTCAACGGCTACACTGCATGTAACTGTGAATGCGAGAAGGGAGAGAGGAAGTGAGAAAGAGTGTTCCAATTGATTCCTTTAATAACTCATATACACCTAAACAAACATCAAAGGCACAGACTTATCACATGGAAACATGGGCACAACCCAACTAAAGCATTCCTGTAGAGATGGACATCCACATTTAGCCTGTCATGTGGCTATGTAAATACTGAGTAATATTAAAAGCAGACACTTTCATTTACACTCTACACATCAACTTAAATCACATGAAAACAGTTTCACAATTTGTATCACTGATAAATAATAAATGCGTCAGTAAATAAAGTCATTTGCGCCGGGTGCAAGATAGAGCCAATACTGTGTTACTGTTATAAATAGAATTTTTTTGTTTGTTTTTTTTTTTGTGAAGAATTTAGTTGTTTAGACCTTAAATATGCAATTTATATATAAACATACTGGCTAGAAATTTGGTTTATATGTTTTTGGAGATGTGAGCTCCAGGCCGTCAGCGGCCATTCAGCTCTCACGTACCCGCTGAAAACAGCTATATCTCGGCCAGCCCTTCGGAAATGTGCTGCTTACGTGGTTAAGCATGAGATATAATTTGTTTTGTTGTCATATCAAACGGGCAATCTTTGGTCTTATTAATCGATTCCTTGTTCCAGAGCAAATCGATTTGGCTAATGACAAACTTCAAGTGTTAGCCTGGTTAAAACCAGACCATTCTCAGTTGTAACTGAGATATGGTCTGGTAAAGCGTCATAGACAAATCATTTCCAGAGGGGCGTCACCAACGGACGTCGCGGATAGACCTAAAACCAATCAGAGCGGCCAGTGGAGAAACATCTCCAAATGTTGTTCTTTGCTTGGTTTTTTTAACAAAAAGCAAACTTTCAAATCGTTTAAAAGCAGACGCGATAGCTGATTCGAGGGAGTGATGTTTGACGGCGGCATTCATCTTTGTAATGTAGGCTACAAAATCTGCTTCAAAATCCCAGCGCTGTCGTCATCGTGTAAAGCTCGTTGCCAGACTGAACTTTCAGAGCAAATCTAAATTTGCCTGAAGTTGTCTGGGTTTTCCCAGGCTATTAAAGTGATAGTTCACCCAAAAATGACAATTACTGTATGTCATTAATGACTCGACTAGTTTAAGACATTTTAGATGTAGTTCGATTTAGATGTAGCTGTAGATGTTTTTGTTCCTGACATGTATGTACGGTATACTGTCCTTGTCTAGAAAGGTAATAAGGACATCAAAGTAGTCCGTGTGACATCAGTGGGTTAGTTAGAATGTTTTGAAGCATCGAAGATACATTTTGGTCTCAAAAATAACAAAAACTATGACTTTATTCAGCATTGTCTTGTCTTCCGGTTCTGTTGTCAATACGCGTTCAGTGACACTGATGACGTAAGACGCTGCTGACGTGTTCTGGCGCGCCCGTGTATTCGTGTTCAAATAAATATGTCTGGGCAAAAAAATGCAAGTCTTCCTCTGTGTCGAAATCCGGTAACACTTTATTTTGATAGCCCACTTTAGACATTTTACTAACTATAAGTAACTTTTCAACTACATGTCAACTAACTGTCATTAGAGTATTAGTTGACTGTCAGATTAATATTGGCTAACACTTTATTTTGTTGGTCCCCCAACAGACATTCAACTGACTATATGTAACTTGGCGACTACAAGTCAACTTATTCTCCTAACCGAAAGCCTAACACCTAACCATAACCTTACAGTCTACTGACAGTCTACTATAATATACTAATAGTCTAATGACAGTTAGTTGACATGTAGTTGAAAAGTTACTTATAATTAGTAGAACGTCTAAAGTGACTATCGAAATAAAGTGTATCCCGAAATCCTTAGACATGTTTGCAGACATTGTTTTGTTTACAGCATGCATCTCCTGTAAACGAAGCTTGGGCGCACCAGATACACATCAGCAGTGCCTTACGTCATCAGTGTCACTGGTTTGACAACAGAACCGTGTCAAGTGTTTTTATCCATGGCCGAAGGAAGCAGTTCAGCACGAAAGAGGGTTTTTAAGGACACTCCGTTGTTGTTTCTTATTTATTTACACACTTGAGCCGTCAAACTGTTGTATAAAATCAATATCCAACTTGTAGTGGTGTGATATGGCTCTATATCACCATGGCAGTGACTGCCTGCAGCCTTGTGCATATAACCTAGCCATAATATTTAGTTAAACACCTCTTTTCACTGACTATTTGTTGAAGTTTCAGGCCCTAGCCTTTTCCCTGAAAGTTTTATACAAAGTGAACAAGGGTACACTTATTGTAAGGACGCTCCCTCCAAAACAACCAGAGGTTAACATGTCTTTCTCAATGACACAATGTAAAAAAAAACATCCCACAGTGGGTCTGAACCAATAACCTTTCAGTTACCACTATAACTTTTTTCCCACTATGCCACATAAACCCATTGTGTATTACAGATGGTATGCATTTATGCAACAACGTTTAGAAATAATAGGAAAATTTAATTTAATAACAGCATTTCTAACTACAAGAATCAAAATGGTCTTCAAATGACATTGCAAGAATATCATTGATTAAAACCAGACAGGTCTCTCTGAGAAGTGAACTCATTTCATAGCTAAACACCTCTGATGTCCAGGGAAAGCTACAGTGCAGGTTGCTGAAGATGTAGGCCAAACCCTGACTGTGTGTTAATGAGGACACTGGTCTAAGGGCTTGAGAGCTGGCATAGAGGTGCAGGCCCTTGACGAGATCCCACCTTGCCTAGTGTCGGCCCCTGGCTCCAGAGTATCTAACTATCCATCACTGGCACACAAGCCTGCAGTGCTGCTCTAAAAAAGGGAGGGCGAACGGACTTCCTTTCAGCAGTTCAGCTCAGCAATTACACAGATCCAAAGGTATGAGAGGACAAAGCCCTGCTGCAGGCCTCACCCTGACTGTCTGACCCCGTCAACCTCAAAACCAACCACAGATACAGTCCTTTATTTATTTACACTGAGCTCTGGAGTGTAAACAAAAACTCAAAAAACTCATTAATAACACATTGCACTTGAGATAAATGAGCTCGCTTTCAATGCAACCACTAGTGTTGTTCATTACCATAATTTTTAATTGAGTTTCCCCCTAAATTTCTTTAACAACTGCTCGGTAGACTCGTCGACAGTTCCCTCAGGGAAAATGGGTGATACCTCAGATGCATGAATAGTTTTGATATATCAGGATGCAAAACATCAGTCAGATGGTGTGTGTTTTTTGTGTGTAACCTCCACTTGAAACGGTGCGGCTTGTGCGTAGCTGTGGGCTCGGGTACGGAGCAGAGCTATGAGAAGACCATATGGCAGAAGACACAAGAGTCTCTAGTCAGCATTCCCCTCCACCACCGGAGCACGGATACACATCAGTGCTCTCACTTTCTCCCTCTCACTCGCTCACTCAGACACTCTACTAATTGCATCCTGTGTTTGTCAATCAAAATCTATTTTCCTTTCCTTTCTTTCCTGTGCCTTTTACCACCTTCTATTAATTCCCCAGTTGCTCAAAAGCTCTTTGTCACTCTTAGCGCATGTTATGAGGGGCTGGTTTGTTGAAATGAATTCCATCTGAATTGAATCGGATCACAAACGTTGGCCGGGCAGCGTCAAACCCCTTGGAATTCAACACAACGCTCTGTCGAAACGTGAGGGGTTCTGTTGTCACCCAAACCACACATTTCATTTGTATGAACAAATCACACAGGAGAAATTGAACTTTCGAGCGGGGTCGTGTTAAAGTCGCTCTCCCACTCAGAGCTATTCAAGAAAGTCAAAACAAATTAGTGAAGCATTATAGAGATGATGGAGTTTGTAGAAATAAAACAACTCCCTGATGAACAGGCCTCGATTTTGTGGTGGATTTTTCATTGTCTTTAGAACTCTTTCCAGCAGGAAAAGCACATATTATGTATTAGGGGGAAAATGCACTTCTCCACATTGTGGACAAGAATACATATCAAAACTGAATTATTGGCTGAACTCCACTAGGAGTCATACCCAATTTCAGTACTAATATTGTGGGTCTTGAAGATGTTAAAATTAGTGCTGTCAAACGATTAAAATATTTAATCGCGATTAATCGCATTAATGTCATAGTTAACTCGCGATTAATCGCACATTTTCTAAATGTCTTTTGATTTCTTTTTGTTACATAATTTTTTCTCATTTTAATGCCTTATCAACATGGGGAAGTGGATTGGCTTGTTTAGTGCAAATGTTTTTATTATTATTATTATTATTATTGGAAATAACATTGGAATAGTGTTCAATTTCACACTAACATACCAATAATCTCTCACACAATGTAACTATCAATAAAAGGGTGAAAGAAATACTGATGAGGTCCTGATATTGGCGAGGGGTGGAGAATTCGCATCATCTGTGTGTGTGTGTGTGTTTGCTTGGCCATCATCAAGTGGTGTTTCAGATGATGATAGCTCAGTTCACAACGACAAAACACACAGATCCGGTGTTCTCGCGCTCGTCATCCACTCAAAACGTAACGTTACTATTTGGCCGGCTCGCAAGCAGAAACGAGTGTATGCGGCAAAAACGTCCTCGCGCTGTGATCTGAAACCCATTTATTTCAATTGCTTGCGCTGCGCGAGGACGTTTTGTTGCTTCTTCGACCAAAGCGCAAGCGGATCTAGCTAGACCGTATAACAAAACAACAGGCACGACGCACACACTCGTTTGGGCTTGCGAGCCGGCTTTGAGTGGATGACGAGCGCGAGACGCCGAAATGGATCAGGATTCAGGACGCATGCCGTCCTGTTGCAAAAGCATGTGAAAAAAAGTACAAAGTTTGCTAGGACAAGACCGTTAAAAAAGACTGTTAATTGCGCGATAAAAAAATTAACGCCGTTAAATGGGTTTTGCGTTAACGCCGATAATAACGCGTTAAACTGACAGCCCTAGTTAAAATGTTTTTGAAATAAGTATTTTATGCTTACCAAGGCAACATGTAATTGATCAAAAATACTTTAAAAACAGTAATATTGTAAAATAGTATTAATATTTAAAATTAATGTTTTCTATTTAAATATATTTTAGAATGTAACTAATTCATGGGATGACAAAGCTGAATTTTCAGGAGCCATTACTCCAGCCTTCAATGTCAATTTATCAAATTATAATAACCTGATTTGGTGCTCTTCATATAATTAATGGACAAGTTTGGTATTTTAGACTTGATGAAACAGAATGGTTAAGATTGAAATTTGGACACATGCTGCTGGCCCAAGGATGTTCGGTTTCTGTGGTTGCACCCCCTTACCTCCACAATGGTTGCATAGGTGCAGTGGAACAATCATTCCTAAAACGCATTAAACTTTAGTTTACAAAGACGTGAAACTCACCAAGTGGTCTGGGTGTTCACTGATATGCTAACACAAAAATCACTGCAAAAGATGCTTTCCAACAGGTTTAATCATAGTTTTTGTCCCAATACAAGTCAATGGAGTTGGACAAAAACTATGATACAACCCTTCGGAAAGCATCTTTTGCAACGATTTTTGTGTGAGCTTATCAGTGAACACCCCAAACCAAATTCTCAGGCCAGCAGCATGTGTCCAAATTTTAATCTTAACTGTTCTATTTCATCCAAATCGATCTTAAAACAGGGCTTTAAGTGTGCAGAACTTGTCCTTTATTGTTAAAAATAGTTGTGCTACTTAAAGGTACACTGTGTACCCTCTAGTGGTTAAAAAACAAACCTGCGTGCATTTTGTGGAAGAACATGGTTTTGGTTGTGCTTCGGCTCTGCATTTCTGTGCGGATAAATATGGTATAAACATTCACTAGAATTGAAAAGGATATCAAGCTGACTAGCTGAAGACATTATCTGTAGAAATACCCATTAATAGACAGACACAGTACTCCCTTGGAATTAAATTCTAGCACAGAGCTACAATGACCTTAATGAAATTACTCTTAACAATAGATAATGCTTTACAATGAAGAGAGCTGTTAGAGAGCTACATAAGGCAATTTATCCTTTCAATAACATACCTTACTCACCTGTTCAGTAATAAAAACCATGCCACTCCCACACCAAAGTAGCTGGAGCAACGTTTCTCTATTTATAAATATAACAAGACAAGTGTCATATGAATGCAATTTCCTTAAAAACAAAAAACAAAAAACAAAAAAACAGAAGGATTGATGACGTATTTACTATTGATGATGTGTTACATAGCGTACCTTTAATGTTTTTGTGGAAAACTTCTATCATCACTTCTAACTATCATGTCTTTGCTGTGACTTTTGATCAATTTATTACAGCCTTTCTGAATAAAAATAATACAAATTGACCAAAAACTTTTAAATGGCAGTGTATTGTTAATCTCTACTCTCTTTAAATGATTATTAGCACTGTGAAAACTGCGTACAAAGGGCAAAATACTAATGCAAAAACAAAGGCTATGTGTGACCTATAAAGTCCAGGAGTGGGGTAAATTACCAGAGAATAGCATCTTTATAAACACTGCACACACCAAAACACCCCGGTAATGGGAATAAATCAATTTTGGCATCTTCAGAAGCACCACTTGAAGTACGGCACTAGAAATCCTGTGTGTGGATCCTTATCTGGAAAGGTCAGAATGTAATACTCCCTCACTCCAGGAAAGAGCTCACCAAGCACGCGCTTTAATTACTGCCCATAGGACGTGGATTAAGAGACTAAATGAAAATGTCATAAAAACGACAAAGAGAAATCTGTGTTATCGCTGCTTTAACCGATCTTATCATTGTGCCGTTGTCACAATCACTTCCATTGTTCAGGGTTGTGCATCAAGGGCCTTTACTTTCCAGCGGTGGCGCCGACGGTTCAAATATCAGCACATTTGACAGCTCCATCTTTGCCACAGTTTTTATGCATTTCATTGATTTGAACAGTTAATTTGTGTGATTTTCCTTAGAATTACTCAATTGCTCCATGTAAAGAAAAAATTAATTTTTACTAAAATTGACGGGAAAAAAAAGTATTTTTTGTAATAATATAGGTGGCATATTGGAAAGAAAGTAGTAGAAAGATATGATACGTAGATGGCAGGGCCAGACTTCATTTTGGATATGAACACCAAAGCTTGACGTGTTAGAAAACCAACACTAAACACTATAGGCCACAGGTTCAGTAAATCTCAAAACAAAAAATTGACTTTATCTTGTTTAGATGAGCTCATTGAATTGAATTGGTTTCACACGTTTTGGTTCTGGATTTTGCTGATGGCACAAAACTGACTCTGTAACTGAACATGCGACTCTGTAACCAGGTCCCCATCATATTCGCCAGGTGAAAGTGTATTTTAGCAAAGGCCGTAACTGGTCGGCAGTTCCAGCGCTTTGTGAAGTGAACGGTAGAGATCAGACAGACGTTTCTCCTTCGTTCTGCCGAGAATAGCGCTGGTAATATGGGCTGGCAGCCTCTGTCAGCTCAGCCTGCACACCTCTCACAAATTAGGACCTATTTATCCAGAGCACCCTGCACTCAATGGAAATGATTACCAAGACAGTCAAACCCTATTTACACAGTACGTCTTCATCAAAGCAGAAAAAAAGGAAATGACATATTCTATTTCAAGGACTGTATCTAAACGAGGAGGTAGAGAAGAGGAGCTGAACGTATGTTATGTGTTAGTTTTACAAACAAATACAAAAGACCAAATGTGTATATGCTGAAATGCATGTTTAGTTTACTAGCTCACTTTACATGTGCGTTTAGATCCAGCACAATTGTGCAGATATCATGGCATACGCAAGAATATATGTTATTGTTAAAATAACTTCAAGGGCTTTTATTTTCTTGTTTATTCTTTTTCTAAATGAGATCAAAAGAAGAGTTGAAACCATTTAAAACTTAATCCTCAACTGGGAAATAAATAAAAGTAGAATAAGGAAAACAATAATAATGAAAATGAATAGCTAAACCAACAAACGAATAAACAAATAAAAGTACAAACAATATGAGACCTGAAAGATCCTGAGAGAATTTCCCTCTCGAGTTGATTTCTTTTTAGTTCTTTCATTCTTTTTTAACTCCAGAGGGCTGGCGGATAGAAACTCTCCAGATCCACTAGTCCAGTGTGACTTGGATCTAATTAGTTGAAAGGAATGAATAATTATCTCATTTCTATTACACTCTATTTGCATGTGATAACAATCAGTACTGTAAGACAGTTGTTTTTCCATCTCTGTGACCTTGTCTTGGGTATCTTGCAAGTACATATACAAAGTAGTAAAGGGCAGTGACCTTGACCTACAGTCAAACGTATAGATGATGTGACTGTCGAATAGACAAAAGATAGATAGAATCGTACAAGAGGGCATCTAAAAAGTCCAAATCTCTCTATGGATCGATCTGGATCTGGTTTAAACCAGCTCCATGGATTTTGATTTGTGTGACAAAGCATGCCTTGGCTTTCAGCGAGCGAAGAAAGAAAGAAAGAAAGAAAGAAGAAAGAAAGAAAGAAAGAAAGAAAGAAAGAAAGAAGAAAGAAAGAAAGAAAGAAAGAAAGAAAGAAAGAAAGAAAGAAAGAAAGAAAGAAAAAGAAAGAAGAAAGAAAGAAAGAAAGAAAGAAGGAAAGAAGGAAAGAAAGAAAGAAGGAAAGAAGGAAAGAAAGAAAGAAAGAAAGAAAGAAAGAAAGAAAGAAAGAAAGAAAGAAAGAAAGAAAGAAAGAAAGAAAGAAAGAAAGAAAGAAAGAAAGAAAGAAAGAAAGAAAGAAAGAAAGAAAGAAAGAAAGAAAGAAAGAAAGAAAGAAAGAAAGAAAGAAAGAAAATCAATGCCTCAGACTTGTGTTTCTTACATTCAGCTGAAGGGTTTGTAGAGAAAAAGAGTGCAGGCTGAAGCGGAGAACATTTCAGGTCAATAAGGAATCAATAATGGTGGGTGAATCTACACAGAGGAGATGAAAGCCAGTGTACAGGGCTTTGGCCTGGGTCATTGTTCACAGGATTAGGCCATAGAGGAGAAGAAATGTTATTCTACTACACTGCAAACCTACAAGAATAAAATCATCCAGAAATAAAGGTAGCCGTGATGTAACTGATGATGGACTATTGGATGCACTATATTCTTTTAAATACTAGTCCGCTGTTAAAGTCCCCTTGTGGTGAAAATCACCTTTTTAAGTTATTTATGTCTATGTGGGGTTTTTAATTTGCTTTAAGGCAAACTACTGTATGTGCAAATTCATAAGTCAACACCATTGCAGAGTATTTTCTCCATAAAACTGCAGTGAAAAAAGACAGTCTCAAAAACGCTGTTTGAAATTGCTGGTGTTTCTGACCTCACAAACAAGGCTTTAACATCATTACATAACATCATTACAATGTAATGATGAACTTTATGCCTTTCTTCACTGAAGTTCAGAGTTGTTCAAACCGTTTCTGATGATTGTTAGAAGGGAGACTGAGTTATGGCAGACTGAGATCATAGTTAGCAGTTTGTTAACAGTCT
>JAQIUQ010005139.1:80000-117500 GCA_030378365.1 Hybognathus amarus
ACGGTGAGGTAAGAGGTTTTGAAAGAAGTACAAGGTCAGGTTTTAAATGAAACAAACGCTCGGCTTCAGGCTCAGACACAATCAGATCAGCTGAACATCCGGCCTTATCAACATCCCAAGAAACCAGCATGAGGATTCAGTCCAAAAACTCCCAAAAATATTTAAATAGTCCTAATCAGTATTTTTGTCTGTCTTTCCATCCTTAAAACAAGACATTTAGTTGAAAAAATAAAATTGCAAAACTTATTTTCAGAGAATACATCTTAAAAGAAATGCTTGTGTATATAGTTAATTATTAGTTTTCCTAAGTTTGCTGCATTATTGCTTGCACTTGCATTGAACTTTGGTTGGCAGTGTGTGGTTGGATATGTTTCTATGTTTATACTGGATATTTTAACTGGAAATCAATATAAGAATGCTGACTAAGTAGATTAAACTGATTTCCCCCTCCCCCTTTTTGAAATGTATCTGTTTGTACAAAATTCTTGACTCTAAAATTTGATTGGTTGTCTGAAGTATAAAATCATTGGTTACCCGTAGCCAGTCACATAACATTTGGTTATGATGTGTCATATTCGCCAGCTCAGCCGCATCGATCTTCCACTGTAAACACATGTATGATGTGAAAACGAAACTATCGAGCAAAATACCGGAGTGAACATGGCAACCATGTGTGCAACCAAGGGGGACACAATCACAACTATCGCCTCGCCAGATATTGGCCGGACCAGTTTCTCGTTGACTATTGGTAATAGTGGAAAAATTAAACTTTTCCCAAAAGTAGACCCACAACATCATCTCCATTCAAAATGTTTAACAAACACTCTTCTTGTTCAGGCTTCAGTTTGCAAATCCCGGGAAAATTCTCCACAACAGAGCGAATTGCATCCCCTGTCTCCATTTCCGTGGTCGTTTTCAATTTTCCTAACCTAAAATACGATCTTAAACTCTGGGCTTAGCGTTTACGTCACGGCTCTCAGCCCATCCTCTGTCCGTTGATTGGCCGGCTGTTTTCAGGCCGGAGGAAAACTGAGAGACAAGTCGATGTCTCAGACTGAGTACTGAAGAGAACTGCAAAAGACCGGAAGTATGCAGTCAGGCTACCACAGTACATCTTGGCATTTAAAAACATGTCACAGACATACACACATACAGAGAGAGAGAGAGAGAGAGAGAGAGAGAGAGAGAGAGAGAGAGAGAGAGAGAGAGCTGCTGAGTATTGGCTAAAGCACCAATTCCTGAAACACCAGCAAGACAGCCTTAAAATGGACATCTCTGCTGTCCCTGCACATGATGGATAGCCATGATAATGTTTCTGGGACTAACAGCAATAAAAGTGACTCTGTCCAGGCATAAAGTACACAAATCAATCAAACTCAAGGTAATATAATTTATTACCCACCAAAACGGGAAATATGCTCAAAGACAAACGTACACAGCAATCCCTCCATGTTCTGTGAGAAACCATTACCGAGGAAGAGGCCGTGGCAGGAATTTCTATTGGCCGCTTCATGCGGCACTGGGCAGTGTGTCTTGGGAACAGGATGAGCTGTGATCCAGGCCTGTTCCACTTGCTGAGGCCCGGCAAAACAGACCAGCACCACTGACAGCCATCCAGACTTTAACCCACCAATTAACATTTGGAAAGGATTAATCAGCTCCCATTTGGAGCCCAGTTTTAATGAGACTGAGTATGCTTTCAGCCAGATGTCCTCCTCTGTAGGTATTGCTATGAGAGCCTGTTGGTTTAATTAATTATTGATGTCTTAATGCCTCCTGCTTTGTGAGTCTTCAGTCACTGGTGAGCCATGTGTCTCCAGCCTAAGCTAAGCCAGCAGTAACTAGGGTTTTTTTATATTTATATTTGTGTGTGTGCGTGTGAGGGAGATAGAGTTGGGGGGGGGGGTGCAGTGAGCTAAGCGGGAAAAAGTGTGAGAGAACGAGATGCGCTTGGCACTTAAATGCACTGGATTGGCCTTTTCTTGTCCTGCACTGTTCCATACAAACATGCAACCTAACCTCCGCTCATGCACTTTAATTTGAGGTGATTGCATGTCCACTTACATAAATTATACACCGCCCTGTGTACATTATTGATGCAGCAGAATCCAAAAGACATGCTGGATTACTCGACTGAATAGAATAACTGATTCATTTCAGGGACGGCAGGCATACTGTAATATCTCAAATTTAATGTTTTCTATTCAAACACATCTTTATCATTTCAGATAATATTCCCCTGTACCCTCTTGTCTCATTCCCCTCCATATCCGTTGCTTTCCTCTCCACTCTTATTGTCTCTTCATTTTGTTCTTTCCTCAACATTTACTCTTCCAGAGTCTCACATCCATTTCTTTCCACCTCTTTCTTCTTTTCTTTATCTTTCAACTTAATTTAGCATACATCCTCTTTTCTTCTTTACTTTCCTGTCCTCTCCCTCTATTCTCTTCTCATCACTTTATCTTGTCTGACTTTTCTATCATCTCTTCTCTTTTAATCACGTCTTTGCCTCTCTTCTTCCATCTCTCTGAGTCTTTCCGCATCTTCCTTTCCTTTCCTTTCCTTTCCTTTCCTTTCCTTTCCTTTCCTTTCCTTTCCTTTCCTAGCTGACTATGTCTCAACACAAATTCCCATACACAATCATGCACACTCAAAGTGTCTGTTTAAATGTGCGTACACTCAGAGATGGGGGATGAAAAACGATGCCATGCAACAGTAGCGTTTCCGTGTTTGCCAGTTCCTGCGCATGTGTTTAATCACACTTAATAATGTATCTACAGCACCGGCACCTACTCAGATAAATGGGAACACATGCTGAGGTGCAAGAGATATTCATCAGAACGACGGCAAAAACGCAAACTCAAGCACTTCCCTCTCTCCTGCCCTGCTATTTGGGAAGAATAAAACTCTAAGCAGTGGGTCAAATGGTCAGCTGGAGGTACTAAATGATTGAGTTGTGTTGCCATAAAGCAGAGCCCTGCTCCTCTCCTCCCTCGTTCTTTTTGCAGAAGCCTTCCAGTTAATCCCTGGTGAACACTCTGCATTTTTCATTAGATGAGATGGAAGTTGACTCCAGGCCAGAAACAGTGGGGATATACTGGAACAATATTTTGACAAGCCAGAGTCGTAGAACTGGAGTGTGTGTGTGTGTGTGTTTGCACGTGTGTTTTTTGGGACCGTGTCTGGTGTGTGTGAGGAGACCAAAAAGAGGGGTGGCATTCTTCAGAGTTTTTATCATACTTCAATTGTCACACTGGCTTGGGCACAATGTGAGCCGTTCAAAATACACTTTGTATTATTATTATTTATTTATGCATTTATTCTGCAGTGTGTCAGCCATAAAGTTCAAACCAGTATGCAAAAGTGTCACAGCATGATATTTTAGCAAGAGCTGTCCTCCTGCGTAAGTTTCTGGACACTGGAGAAGGCCGGAGCACCAATGCCAGAGATGGGGAAAAACAACGCTGCATGTCAAGGCTCACACAGAATGACTTAACTCCTGAAATATAGAACGGGAGCTCCATTCATGTAATGTTATTACAGTGCTAATGCGCACAATTGTGGATTTGGTGCAGGAAGCCATATAGCCGGCCTGAAGCTTCTGAATATGTATGCGCTGGAAAAGAAAGGAGCGTCAACTGAGACACTCTGGATTTGATGTTCAATAAAAGAATAAGCCTTTGACATGAAATATGAGTGGAGGAGCCTCAATATAAAAGAATTTGGAAGAGAGTTAGAAGTGTGGAGAATTCTCTCAGATGTGCAGTGTGCACTGAATTATGAGAGGGATTGAGCACATGTGTGTGTTCATGTCAATGAAGCGTTTACCTATGACGCTCGACAGGTATAAAAATGAGAAAGTGAAAGCAAGAGGAAGCTGGACGAAAAACCACATCATGAACATGAGAACACTTCATGATGATAATTTCCCACAAGCAAATTATTTATCTTTTTTTTACATTTACATTTTATTCATGTGTAATTAAACATTATTAGGTAACACTTTAGAATGTGGTTCCTTTGTCAATGAATAACTACACAAGAACCAATGAGTAACACAATATTAACAATCTATAAACTATTGTTAACTATCTCTGAAACTCTGATTAACAAACTACTAAAGTAATAGATGAAAGTGTTAGTTCACTATTAACTAATCGATAACTACTATTTTTAATACTTCCCAGAGAACAACTGAAAAAGTGTATTACCAATCTAGTAACTATTATTAACTAAAAAGAAACTCTGATTATGAATTAGTAAGTGCGCAGATGAAAGTGTTACTAGATACTTCTGTGGGAATTACAAATTATTTGGATTCGTATTATAAAGTGAAGACCATGGGAACTAACTAGTAATGACTCAAGTGTTACTACATGATCTAGTCATGATTTGTGCAACCAAACACTAAAGTCATTTCAAGCGTTTGAGATTTTTGGTGAACTTTAGTATAATTTTAGAAAACTTCTTTAGTAACACTTGAGTCATTACTAGTTAGTTCCCATGGTCTTCACTTTATAATACGGATCCAAATAATTAGTAATTCCCACAGAAGTATGTAGTAACACTTTCATCTGCGCACTATTACTTACTAGTTCATTAATCAGACTTTTTTTAGGTAATGGTAGTTACATTGTTAAACTTTTGCAGTAGTTCTCTGGGAAGCATAAAAAATAGTTATTGATTAGTTAATAGTGAAGTACCACTTTCATTACTTACTAGTTTGTTAATCAGAGTTTCTTGTTAGTTAATAATAGTTACTAGATTGTTAATATTGTGTTACTTATTGGTTCTAGTGTAGTTATTCATTAACGGAGGAACCATATTCTAAAGTGCTACCCATTATTATTATCATTCTCATTATTACTTATATTACTGCTACTCCTAAATGCTGTATTTTACTGTGACTTTTCCATAACTAAGGCGTTAACCTTACAAAGTCAAATGTAAGGCTATATATATACAGTGAAATTACTGTAGAACAATCTCAAATGGCTTATTTCTTAATTCTTAATATTGCTTATTTCTTAAAAAATAAAAAATAAAAATAAAACACCATTCAGCAATGTTCCAAACAAAGACAATCTCCATAAAATCAGTTAAAGCTTACTGTCCTTTTACATTCATTACTGAATCTGGAGTGTCGACAAAAGACTATTACATGATTTAATGAAATGTCTTAGGACCTGACCTCTTAATGAAACATCATAAACCTTAAAGGCCCCAGAGGGAAAAGTGTAAGACAATGTGAGAATGAGAGTGAGAGGACGACAGCAGAGAGATCTGAAAGCAATCACATACTACAAAGCTCCGCTGAGTCCAGCTGGAATGAGAGCGGCGGTGAGTGAGAGGAAGTGACATCAGCGAGAGGAAACTATCAGAAACCTGCAGCTTGTCCCTGATGCTCTACGAAGCTGCTCAAGACACAAAGCACTCTGAATGCCTCAGTAGGGGCAAGTTTCATATTAAGTATGTTTTCCATTGCAATTAAGGTTTGGGCTTGATCCCTTCTGACATCGTAATTGTTATTTCAAATGCAAATTAATAAATCATGCCAGTCTAAGTTAAGAATGAAAATAGGTCTCCACCAGTGGCGTTTCAGACCATTGCTGCATCTCACGAGAGGTTATTTACCCCAAACAGCCCTTAAAACATGCCTTGCCACTTTTCTGCACATGAAACGTGCAACAAGAGCGTCTCTTTTCCACACTCATCACTAGTATGCAAATGGTTTATCCGTCTCCACTTCTCAAGTTCAGGCCGCAGAGAATTCAAAATTTATGCTGAATAATGTTAACTGGTCACATCCCGTGCCCTTGCCAGATCCTCCAGGGTTAGCTCTCTGCCCGGAATGCGGCGAGCACTTTAGCCATCACAGTGAATTAGTGTAAGACCTGTAATGCACCTTTAAGTAATGTGAGGCCTTTTAAGGCACTTCGAGGTCATCTCCTTGGCTAAATATAAAGTACAACCTTTTGAACATTTATTTTCACTTGCCAGGCCAGTGGCTCAGATAGCACGCAGAGGATGGCATGCACTTTCCCTGACCCTCTTCCTCTAATGGCCTGAGCTGAGGAGAGTGAGGGACAAAAAAGAACATAGCTGAGAAACCCTGAAGGCCCCTATGAGGAACAGGGAGCCACTTGCTATCCCAGCATGAACAGTATAAGACAGCATGTTTTATGGAGGGTTAACTCATAACAATCATGATAAATGTGGTGGTGCTGGATGAGGTGAAATGAAGCTTAAATGGATAGTAGATGTAGAACCAAATATTTTGCCAACAGTTAAGGTATTGTGGGATGTGAAACAAGGGCTTAGCAATCAAACAAAGTCATTTTAGGGTATGGTTTACATGAAAACGTAACAATCTGAAAGGGTTTTCCTTTTTTTTTTTTTTTTTTTACGTACAGACGACACCCATTGTCAAAACGATCCCGTTCACACTGGATCCGCGAAAATGACTAAGAATTAGGGCTGGGCAATGATTAATCACGATTAATCGCATTCAAAGTAAAAGTTGGAGTTCACATAATATATGACTGGTCCTGTGTGGAATTATTTTGTATATAAAAATTCACACACATGCATGTATATATTTAAGAAAAATGTGTTATTAATATATAACATATTTACATTTATCATAAATTATATATATATATATATATATATATATATATATATATATATATATATATATATATATATATACATACAGTATATACATGCAAATATTTCTTAAATACATGGATGTGTGTGTATTAATATATACAAAATAATTATAAACACTACACACATATATTATGTAAACACAAACTTTTATTTTGGATACTGATTAATCGCAATTAATCATTGCCCAGCCCTACTAAAAATGCTGTATAATGGATGACAGGCCAGTAGTTGCTGATGGCACTTTGTAAAGAAACATTATGCGTCTATAGACTGAGCGTGTATCACGTTCATGTTTGTCAAAAATGTGCATTTTGAATCTCTTTTTAAAATGTTTGGGTTTTCAGGCCCCCAAAACACAGTTGTCATGTTAACGAATAGCCAGAACTCATAAGTTATTTATTTTTTTATTTTTATTTATTTATTTTTTTTTCATTTTTTATTTCATGCAACAAAATGTTGTGTAAAAAGTCATTTGGGAATCATCTTTTCTGAGGAAGACAGTGCTTTGATTTTATTAAGTGTATAATCATTTATATTTGACTTTATTTCAGTTTTTTTTTTCAAATTAACAAAATAATTTTAACAGTTAACAATAACATCACTAATGTGAGTGCATTGTAAATGAGTGAAGGTCTGTGTGTCTGTCCTTTAGTCCACTGTATGAGCAAATAACCATAAATTGCAGATGGAAGAGGCAAGGAGCTACACTGGACCCTGTCTAGGCATGAAAGACCACTAATCTAGTGAGCCTCTCAGCCACTGGGCTCTTAACCTGGAAATGGACAGATGAAAGAAGAGGAGAGTGGAAGGGAAGAGCATGTAGAGGGTGTTGTTCTGCTGACCCCATTAGATGGGACAGAGCAGTTCAGCCAGAGATATGACAGGACCAGAGAAGAAAGGGCGTAAGAGAGGATGATGGGACGATATGAAGAGTAAGAGTGAGAGATACGGAGGAGGAGAGAGAGAGAATAAAGAGGAGCAAAGGGAGTAACAGAATGAGAGAGATCTGCTGAAATGGCAAAAAGGCCTTAAAAACAGCATAGAAGGAAAAACTAAGAACAGAGTATGAGTGTGTGTGTTTGAGAGAGCCGTAAAAAGCGGCAAGGCTGCTCATGACAGGACTAAAATGGGCACACGCTTCACTCTGCTTCCTGAAGCAGCACATCAGAGGTCAGTGTTAGATTCTAGACTATTCATCCAACACTGGAAGTGACCAAGGTTTCACGCAGCAACGGCTAAGGTTGTCTATGCTGAAAGAATGTTGACTTATCAAGGACCACTGAGCTGTAAGCTTTCAGATATACTTCAACAACATTTGAATCAGTGAAATGTTTTATATCCTGTTTTTTTTTTTTACTGAAATTCATTTTATCAAATATTTTAACCCTCTATCTTATTCGGTGTCTTAAAGAATGTATATATATATATATATATATATATTTAGATATTCTAAAAGACTACTTTATTATTATTGTTATTATTTATTTATGTATTTATTAGATAAGTATCAGGTTTTGCTTTATGATTACAATCAATAACATTTGGTTAGAAAGGGAAGAGAATGCAAACAGTCTCTCTGTGAGTGTGTGTGTCAGTTTGATTTTTTTTCATTTATTGATTTTATTTTGCATATTCTAAAAAAATACAGTTGCAGTCTTGCACAATGGCCGATCTGTAGTTTGTACAACCTTAAGTTTCTCTGAGTTTTCCTATTTTTCTTATTTTCCATTTATTTTCTATATGGTCATTTTTGACCAGGAGGAAGCTAAGACTCCATCCACATGGAGACGCGTTTTAGGTGTATACATAATTTGTTATTTATTTATTTATTTTATTTTTTGTACATACTTTTTTGTATGCATATGTATACTCCCTATTTTGTAACAGGCAATTTATGGTTGTTCAATAAAGTTCTTGGTAAAAAAAAAAAAAAAAAAAGAAATAAGAAAAAAGCAACTGTGCATAATATTATTTCATAGCCTAGTACTTATTTTACTATCTGTATAGCATACAGCGCGCAAGGTTTTATGCGCATGCTCTAAGTCTTCTTCTCACATTTTTAGTGTATCTCTATGGCAGAATTACAGCACCACAAACTGGTCTGGGCTGTATACTACCAAAGTCCTTTAAGGCAAGTCATGCCACTCTTGGCAACGCCTCCGGGCAGCTAGTTCGGACTAACAAGACCAGGCTCCTTTCTAAATGAATGGGCAGAGACTCAGAACCTGCACTTTTACTGGTTACTCGAGACATAAAAACTGTATGTATAGAAACAGCAGTAAAATATGACAAAAATCACTGAAAAGTTTGATGACTTTGCCCCAAAATAAGGTTTAAAACGGTTTTTCCCACAGGTTATACTTTTACTAGGCATGCACAAGGGTTCTCTGGCTCTCTGTCGCGCGCTGCACAGTTTGAAATACAGTATGTGCGCGCTCTTGCCGCTCGCTCTAGATTCCGGGAGATTAGAACTCATTTGTGGGCATCCAGGGAGCCACTATCAATCTGCGGGAGACTCACGGAATTTCCGGGAGACTTGGGATGTCTGATATTTACACAACATACACAGCATATCAAATCTGCCGTCTTTTCAAACAGTTACTCCGCTGTCGCAAACCTCAACTGTGTGCATGCGTCAGTGGAACCAGACGAGAGGCTTAAAAGTTTATTAAAAGCAGGCGATTGGCTATTCAGCGGGAGGGGCATGACATACGCATACAACCGCCCTCTTTGGTGTTACGGGTTTTCCCTATATAGTTGTATTAAGGATTGAGGAATTGGCATGTTTCTATATAAATAGTCCCTGATACTACATTGTTTTGAGTCGATTTCAGTGGTTTTGTGTGTACGCAGATATTTTCTGAGACGCCACCATATTTACAGACTTTTTTTTTAGAACAAGAAAAAAAAAAAAAAACATTGGATAGGGGAAGCTCTGGCTTCGTGTGGACGTGGCCTAAGTGTGACTATTTATTTTTTTTTTTTACGACCCTTTAACATATTGGAATCATTTCTTTGTTTTTTTTTTTTCATTTTTTTGTGTTCTCACATTGGTAATACAACAAAAGTCACCAAGTTTCATTCCCTTCTGATGAAGCAAAACAACTTAAAATTTCAAAACGGTAACGCTTTCGGTCATTTTTTGATCCGAAGAAGCCTTTAAAATAGCAACATTTTGCTATGCAGTGTCAGCATTCAACATTGTTTACTTATCAAATAAATAAATCACAAATTATGTCCATTATGCTACAGTATATACAACACACACCATTCCAGTGAGATTATTTTATGTTTTTAAAAATAAATCTCTTTTTTGAACTTATCAAATCAAAAATACAGTTATAATGCAAAAAAGCAGTAATATTGTGATGCCACATAGTTTGATGTCATATCATGACTGTATAAATTTTGCATGCTCAAAGTCTAGTGTGATCTCTGTGTTAGGAGCTTCCAGTGTTGGAATACTGACAGACACATTAACGCAACCAATAGCATAAGTTTGAGGCGGTGCTACCAATGGCAGACACATGGAGTGTTTAAGAGACCCTTTTCAAAAACAGTGAAGAGTTATACTACATCTTTAAACTTAATAGTGCTCTGTAAAAAAGTACCAGGGTAAGACTGGTAGGGGGAAGAGTAAAGCAGAGCAGAGAGAACTGAGCAGATGTGTAGAGGGGGGCTGAGGGCAGTATTGTGAAGAAAGGTAGAGGGGTCTGTCCTGGTGGTCTCTGCACTCATGACTGCCTCAGACAATAGATGCTAATTGGCCTGGCTGTTGGTGGTCCAGCTGGAATAGCTGCTGGCCCATTGGACAAAGCGCCTCTGGTTACAGCACACTTGTGCAGTGCATGAGAGTTACGTACACAGCCAAGCCATACAACTACATCACTTTCTAAATTAAGTCTGCCACTGTGTTGGTATCATGCAAACTCCAGGAAACCTGACAACTATCCAGTGTCAACTTAGTCAAAGGTACATAAGCTGCTTTGACAACTTTCAGAGGCCTAAAACTCATCGAAGCAGCCCAGGCCAGTAATGGACACATAGAGAGACATACATGGGCATAGACACACTGGCAAGGCAACCCCACAGGGGAGACATCTGTGTGTTTGCTGGAGCAGTTGCAGGGAGTGTTAATTATGTATCAATGAGCCAAATGTACACCAGGATTCCATGCAACCAGCATCCTGTGGCCATTTTCAGACATGTCAACACAGAGACTCTGGAAGTGTTTAATGTACAGAGCAGTTAAAATATTCATCCTGCATTAAGATAGATGGCAAACATGATCCAACCAAAGAGACGAAAGAGGGGAAAAGAAGGACACTAGAGAGGGAAAGAGAGAATCACTGTGGAAAAAAAATGATATACATATTTGTTTCACTATATTCGTAAGGACATATTAATATTGTTTTCTATGGGCTAATCAAACGCTACCCCTAAACCTATGCATTACACAAACAAGCGCAAAACACAAGATTTAAATCAAAATATGTTTTGGCTGCTTTATAAATTTGTAAGCCATTAAAAAAAAAACCTATTTCACTACATAAGTGAGGACACACACTATAAGGATTTTTATAACAATACATTGTTTTATACTGATTTTTTAAGAATTATTTTTATAAAATATATTATTTTCATTTTTTTTTATTTTAGAATATATATTATGTTGCATATTTGCATTGATCTATTTTCAATGTACATTTATGTATAAGGTCATGGGTGTGAACTGAAAAAAAAGTGAGCTTATAATGTAAATCTCTGTGTAAATGTGCCAAATGCATAAAACATGTAAGATGTACACCAAATGCATTTCACGGACCACGATGGGACAAAACTAGATCGCACCTATTATAATAAACAGTTACCCACAATGGGAATTGATGGACATCTCGTTTCTATTTTTTACACACTGCTCAGCTACACCTGGGAAGTGGCCCCCAGGTAGTTTGAGTTATAGAGGACTAATCCGTGCAGTTGCCTTACATTTAATCTGCGATTCTACAGTTGAAGGGGGAAAAAAAGGTAACGTAAGAACAATTCTGACCCAGCATTCCAAAAATACTTTTATGATGATACAGAGGTGCAGCTCAACCAGGTAGATAAATATGATAATCTTTTGAAAAATGTAGTTCATGGGATGAAATATTACAGTTGCTATTGTCACAGGGGCGCAGCTGACAGCACAAGCGGCCACAGCTGAGAATGCTGGGCTTCTGGGGCCAACCGGGAAAGAAAACAGTCCCAATTAGACAGCGCATACAGGTCAGCTGGGCTCCTAAGTCCTTCTCTCAATTCAGCCTGAAATCAGCATATGCTGCATGTCTTAAAATAAAACACCAATTGAGGAAAAAGACACAGTGGAAAAAGCACAAGAGGAGCAGAGAAGATAACAAGAAAAGGGGCATATCAGAGAGATACAGAGAATGAGAATTGGATCAATCCATCCATCCATCTATACATCTATAAAACAAAGTATTCAAGATATTGTGTAATCTGGGTATTAAAACCCTTAAAATCACAGGTCAGTGAACGGTTGTACTCGAGTGTAGGTAAGAAATGCAGCCTCTAGTGGCCAGGCTAGAAACTATACATTTGTTCAGTCCCCCACACATACAGTCTCTTGTATTGTTAAGTCCATTAGTTACAGAATACAATTTTTTGTACTAGTCCAAAATAATTTATTGTACCTTTGTATGGTGTTTAAACAAAAAGAGTTTGGCACAGTGAGCATCACACTGATGAGGTTGTGTTTTGGAATGACCCATCCAGATGTAGCAGCCTGCCAGACACAACAAAGCCAGCCTCTGACCTTTACGCATGGCCCACATTTAAGAATGGCCGTAAAGGATCAGGTTACAGACAAAAATAGCTGCCCCAGCCCCCTCCACCTCCATTCAGTCCTAAACCACACTACCTTTAAATTTGGGTCTGTTGCTATTGACAGATGTTCCTTTCAACACAACCCTACAGACTGGCAGGACATCTGGGTAATTGAAGGATGCTGTCAATCCAACTAAGTCCTTTACTTGGAAGTGATATTGCATGACCCTTGTCTGGCTGAAAGGGTTTGAGGAAGAAATTGTGTCATTGTAGAGTTATGAAGTAGAGATCTGGCCTCATTCAGTTTCTCCAAGGCTAGAAGTTGTTCCATAATGATTAGATGCACCCATTTATTAATATAGTCTTTTCCAATCTGTATCTACCTGAATGAAATTATTGGGCATCCAGGGACTGACCGTGTAGCATCTTTGGTGCGGGTCAAGGTGGGGACATTCTATATGTGCCATTTTTTATGTTTTATTGTCACACAACTTTCTCACATTGTACATTTATGCAAAGATGGGCTGTTGAAGTTGTCCTTCAGGTTGAATGCCATTTCTCCCTTTTTTCGCCTGCGAAAGCTGGGCTACACACATCAATTAGAGTGTGAACACACATATGTCCGTATGCTCCCCTACTCCTTTGACACACACTTCCTTTCTGATGAAAGCCCACACTGTGTTTGATATCTAACACCGGTAGTTCACTCTCACACAAAACCTCCTGAACCTGACCATGACCTGGGCAGCCAGAGCTGGATAGGGCAGACCACGTGTCTTAACACTGACTTTATGACCTCACTCCTTTCAAGTGAATCTGCCTAATTAGCAAACACAAGGAATGAGTAAAAAAGGGGCCCAAAACCTCAGGAACACACACAAACTCTTTTACAGAGCTTGTGTCGAATAGTCAATATTGACTTCAGTAGATTGTGAATATTTAAACTATTTGCCAACCGAAACTGTCCATTTGCACAAGGGCTTGATCTGAAGTACCACAAAAGAGCTCATCTTGGAATACAGCTGGTGGACAGTATCTTAGCACATCCGTACAATCCAGCTAATCACACAAACTGAAGGTAATTAAATATGAGACGTTCCCCATGCCATCATCCTCACACCTGGGAGCTTCTTACAGTGTTTCTAACAAATCTATTTGAGAAAAATTCTAACGAAAATCCACCAGAGTAATCCAGGTTAAATGAATCTCTCTGAGGTATGGCAGCAAGTGTTCCACCAGGGATTGAAGTCTGGAAGCCTCCAGTTCCTCTCCCTGTGTTTGATTTAGTATAGCTCCAGACAGACGGAGTCAGACAGTCCCCCTCAAGACTGCTCTCTCCTGAGCAACTGCCTCCTCTACCTCAATCCTGAGAGATATACCACCTTTCCACCAAGCACCACTTAGCTGAGGATGTGAAAGACGCACTGTGTGTTTATTGAAAAGTTTAGTCACAAGGAAGTTCATTCCAAAGCTATAACGACAATGACACATAGGAACAATATCGCTGAAATCGCTTTCAGAAAGATTTCTCCAGTTCCAGAATGATAAAAACACTGACAGCCAATAAGTTTCCGTCCGAACTTTAAAGAGCTTGAGAATTTAAAGAGGTATATAACAAACATATCTGCAGTGTGAGCTTACAATAAACATGACAATCATTTTTTGGTGTGAATGCTAATATAGTTATCATTACAAATATCAATCTTGGTGTAAATGGGCCTTTACAGGTCAGGGACTGGGGCTTTATCTAGACTAGGGCCCTATGATTTCTGCAATCACGGAATCGCGGAACAGGAATTGTCGAACTGGCCAATTAACGCGGAATTTCATTGAATTTTACATATTTGGTTTGAAATTCTGTTTTGTGTCAGAGAAGAACGTATGTCTGGTGAAAATGCAGACCGGGGAAGCAAATCTGGGCGACACAAACCCCCCAACCATTATTTCAGCTACAATGACAAAATCAAAACAATGAAAGTATGGCGAAGCGGCTCTTCGCGGCTCTCCTTTTGTCGGCAAAAAGTTACGAAACTCAACGCTATAAGCAGTCAGTGCTGAATTTGTCCTGAAAAGGCTACTGTCTGTATTACCTCAATAAATTTAAGGTCATTCCTAATTTATTTGTATTTTTAATATATTTTAATCATTCACTTTACAAAGCAAACTCTTTTTACGATTAAAATAACAGTCAAGGGTAAAAAAAAATGAATTTGGGAAAAAATAAAACGGAATTTGGGAAAAAAATAAAACGGATTTCATTGGGCCCTATATATCTTTAGCTGACCTATGGAAATAGGATAGAGTTTGAAAACAGAAAAAAAATGACTTTATCTTTAGTGACATAAATAAAAAATAAAAAAACAAAGCTGCATTGGATGTCAAAACTATTTTACTTATCTTCTAGTATGTACATTTGTGTGTGTTAAATATGCCCTACGTGTTTTTAGATGACCACTTTACAGATCCCAAAAATGCAGATACGTCTATGTATCAGTACAGAACAGGGAGAGGTTAAATAGTTCAGAATCATTTGAACTAATAGAGATTGAGCGACTTTCACTGTTACTACTGAGGAAAAACGAAATGCTTCTCATGTCAATAAATCACCAAGAGAAGTTCAGGAATGACAGGAAACAGGATATTAGGACACTGCTGCCTCAATGGGTCTTGGTCAATGGGGCAGAGGTCTAGGAAATGACTGTTAACACACTTCAACAAACTCCTTGACACCTGACCAAACTTCCTGTGTGGAAAGGAAGTGAGAGTGGCTGCAGGGGCCACAGTTAACAGTCAGCTCATGTACTGATGGGGAGGAAGAAGGAGAAAGAGCGATAAGGGCAGACTTAACCTGCTGTTTATCAGCTATCTGACATGAGGGGATGGGCCCAGTTCACTATATGATCAAATATGAAATTATTAAGGTTATGTAATATTATTTGATTTTGAAACTGGCCAGAACACACACACATATATGCACTGGCTCTCACACGCACCATGTTCTCATTCTGGCACACATACAATAATAGGAAGTAATGCTAATGCCATGCTTAAAATATTTCAGGGTTGAGTAAAGTCGCCTATGAAATGCAAATTACAAATCTGCCACAAGAAAAAAATATCAAGAAGAGCACAGCCACGCACTCCTGAAGTGTTTAAACCGCTAAGATGCCATGAATATTAATGTTCTGAAAAATCACAATAGCAGCACCGAGCTGTTTACAGGAACGAGCGGCGTGTTTCGGGCCGCGAATCTGCTGTTTAGCATGCGCGGTACCAGTTCCTATCAAACATGGCCTGCGTTAAGACGACGCCATCGCAGTTGCTGCTACACAGCTGACATCGTGCATTGTGACCTATGGATGGAACAACAGAAAAAAGCCTTTGAAACAGAAGGAGATAGAGAGAAAGGGAGTGTACTGTAGCCAAACACTGTATGTCTGACCTTCCGTCTTTCTAAGTGCAGTGTTAGCATGTCTCTGAATCAGCCGATGCATGAGCGGTCCTAGCACACTACATATGTTCCAGCCCAGTCACCATAATGAAACAATGACAATCCATCCTACGCCTGGCAGTGAGCAGTCTCTAAAAACCTCACATTACGCACAACCACTAAGCTGAAACATTTAATAGGACATTATCATTACCACGCACTGCCATATTAACCTAATAAACATCAGTGGGAGTTACTGTATGATAGCAAACCGAAATTATCACCGCTGTTATCCTTTCATAATTGCACGTGTAGTAATAGAAGTCACCGTAAATTGGATATTAGTGTGTTAAAATGCATCATATCATATTAGGACCTGCTGAGATGGTAGATAACTAAATGAGACTGTTCATTGCTCTACACAAGTTTATGAATTTGATAAGTGAGGTGAGACCTCAGGTTTATTTTGATGTTTCACAAACCATCAAAGTTTGCTTTTGAATTTATCTTGAGTTCAAGGGAGCCATTCAAATATGACCATGGCTACTCCGCTATTGCTTCTGGTTGATGAGGACGAGGCTTATCTCACCTTTTTATAATAGAATTTCAAAATAAACCACAAACACACACTCTCAGACATTTACTCCCACCATGAAAAATAGGCACAGCCAAAAGAGATTATACTGTCGCCCATTTCGTGACACCTGTGAGGACACCGCAAACAGTCACTCATGCTTTATTTTTCCTTTGAGAAGAATGGAGGCTACGGCTTTATTGGTTTGTTAGTTAAGAAAGTAGGCCAGCATAAGCAGGACACAATAATAATTCCTTGAGTGGCTGGGCTCTGGCCTCGGCGAGCCCGCCGATGATGAATCTGTGTGCCACGGTACATTATAGCAGGATAAAAGAAGAGGGGGTGAAGGACAGTGCCTTCTCTGAACCTTAATCAGATGCAGATCAGACTAAAAGCATCGGAGCAGCAAATCCCCGCTCCAAAGCGCAGCGCCACACCACGCCGGCCACCCTCTCTCTCTTTCTTTCCATTTCCCTCCACCCCCGCCCTCTCCCTGCGCCCTTTATAAAAGGTTGGTAGATAGATTCAAGTCTTTATTGGAAGATCATATGGGATGACTGCAAAATCCCATTACTTGTTGATTAAGTATTGATCCCACCCCCAAGTATTAACAAGTAAGCTAATATGGAGTGACCCGTGAGACCAGTGGCTGTGGAGCAAAGAAATCAAACGCTTTGGGGACAGAAAGAGAGAAAGAGCGAGAGAGATCATACAGGAGACAAAAAGAAGGGCATTGAGTAAAGTGAATAGAAATAGACAGATGTGAAGAAACAGACACTGTGAAGGAGAAGGAAAGAAGCACTGCTTCAGACATGTTAGTGAACTTCTGTCTCTCGGCTCTGGTTAAAATGTCACACATCAATGTGCAGATCAATGGATGCCTTATTTTTCAGTCGCCTCCTTATTGCCATCATCAGATGGCTCTTCTCCCGCACCTCCTAATGACTCGGGCTGAATTCCCTCCCTCCTGCGTGTCAGTGTACAGCGAACTTCTCTCTGATCTCTCTTGATTCCATGCGGCCCCTTCAACCGTCCCCAGTGTTCCTCTGACACCGCCAACCCACCCGCATTGCTCATACCGAATGGGTACGGCATATATTCAAAATATGGTCCAAAGCTAATTTTATTTCCGTTTTTATTCAGGCATTTGAATTTCACTCTAAAAAAGTTTCTTTTTTTTCCTAAAGCCAGAATTTACCCTTTTCCTGCATATTACCAGTGTTGGCAGAGCAACTTTAAAACTGTAGTTTGCAAGATAATTAGCAGTTAAAGTAGTTAAAGGGATAGGTCAAGCAAAAATCATGATGCTCCACTTTCTTTCGTCTATGAAACACAAAATATGCAGCCCGTTCTCATTCTTTAGCGTCACATAGAATGCTATATGACAAAACGGCGCTATACTCCGCACATGGTAACCTTTATCGTTAATATAACACGCGAACCCAAGGCGTCATAAATCCTTTAGCGTAATATGAGACTTCCCACCCTACCCCACACCTAAACCTACCCATCACAGCGCGTGTTATATTAACGATAGCGTTCTATATGACGCTAAAGGATGAGAATGCGTTGAAATATGATATTGCTTATGCTGCTTTGTGTTCTGCAGAAGAAAGTCATACAGGTTTATCACAAGGGTTCATGAATGATAAGAGAATTTTCATTATTGAAAACGCACTTTAAAAAAAGTAGTTACACTACAAATTATAAAAAACATAGCTATTGAAGCTATTTATAAGGACACACTATGCTATATTTTAAAATATACTGTAAAATAATAATAAAATAAGCAGATTTCATGATTTTTGTTACACTCGCTGGAAAAATAATAGTTTGTGACTGAATATGTTGCAAAGAAAAAAAAAACAGGTTATCTATAGTCACGCTACTGAGAAATATTATGTATCATCTCTGTTATCACCACTTTTCAGCAATGTAGAGTCAAAGTCACACAAGAAACAAGGAAGTTAAAGCCTAATCACCTCTCGAGTCTTTATAAAGCTGTGGTGACTACACTCCCCTCACCTAAGTGTTCACTGTCAATAATTCATATTTCATTTAAAACCCATCACTACGGAGATCACAGTGTTTGTTATTGCACACAGGAAAATTACTTCAGCAGGAGTGCAAGAGCAGAACATCAACAGATTGTTTGTCTTCATGTAACTGTCATTCAGCACTTTTCTTTTGTGTAAAGAGAACAAATAGAGATGATATAACAAGAAAGAATCAATGAGAGAGACTGTCAGAATTTTCATATTACAATGAAACAGAGGGGGAAAAGACACAAAGGATTTGTAATTCTGGCAGACTGCTCGGTCAGTCGAATATGTCCACAGATTATTCAGATTAGTGAGAGGTTTAACTCCACTCATTGACTTGACGAAGGTTTCGTCCGGTTAAAAAGCTGACACAGTCCATTACGAATAACATTGTGCTATTGATTAGTTTATTCTGAGAGAAACTCTTCTACATCTCTCTCTCTCTCTCTCTGGCTTTCCAGCCTCATTACACAGCTGTGTAAATTAGGTGTGTATTAACCCCACATGGTGCATAAAATTATTTTTATGAGTACAATTAAAGTTTTTTTTTAACTAATAGTATCAATATGGTCATACATAGTCGGCCAGATGCACTGCTGTATCTGAGCGATTGAATGACTGTCAATACCGTCAAGGGTTTCACTCAGCATTTAGGCACAAATTCAAAACTGTTGTGCACCATTCAGAATTGAATTAGAAATGCTTTTTAAATCCATAAAACTGCAATATGAAAATATAAAAGTTCTATGGATGGATGGATGGATAGAAAAGTTGTAAGAAGATGAGATGGATGGATAGATGGATATTTTACCTTTGTTTGTGGTGTGGGCAATTTAATTCAAAGTCAAACTTGTAAACGTGAATGACTCTGGGCTGATTGGGCTCTAGTTAAGAAAAGCCGAGTCTCTTCAGCTTGTAAAAGTTTGCTTTAAAATATAAATACAAGGAGGCACAGCAAACTCCTTTTTTATTAGGTTTATAAAGGTCTATTGATCGATCATTAAGGCACTGTCCAGGTCTCAACGTACAACATGTAGAACCTGTTTGTATAGCTTGCTGAGTAACCAAATAATTTCTCTGGCTCAATTTATTAGATGCAAATGCCCTATAGCACGAAGGACAGAATGGATGAGGCATGATATTTGTCAGACTAATGGCCAATTAAGCCCCTCTAAACAAGAAGGTAGGAGATTAGAATCTCGCTACCCCCTCTGAGACATTAAGTGCGTTTACATGCACTTTAAAAGTTCGATTTCAGTTAGACTAAAACAATAATTTGTCTTTTTACAATGTTATGTAAACTGTCTGACCAAAATCATGCAATTAATCAGACTACAAAAGTAATTCCTTTTCCAAATGATGAGATGATTTCATAAAAAATAATAATAATAATATTAAAAATATAATAATAAAGCAAAGGTGTGAATAATAACTAGCCTCAACTTAAACAATAATACTACACAAATGAAAAAATGGCAGCATATCTGCAGCTCAAGAAGCATATGTCCAGTGTGGCGGCTACACATTTCCATGTTGTAAAATTTAAATAAGAAAACATCTCTATTGCAAATACAAACTCTCCATCAATGTCAATGTCAGTGCCGTATTGCCCAAGAGCTGCATGGACACACAAATCGGATCTGAACAGTTGCAATACACAGTGTGGACAACATTTTAGATCAGATTCCAATCGGATACAAAGATAATCAGATTTGGATGGATTCAACATTTTTGCCATAGTCAACGCTTCATTTACACATGTAGCTGATGAGCTGATGCTGTACTGTACCTCTCTCAACCACAAACTTTCTTTCATCAGTTTTTTTGCACTGTTCTCTTTAACTTTTGGCAGTCTATAGAACTCAAAATGTTTTTTCCAGATATGACCAATTAGTACAGACCAAAACTCGACCATTTTTCAGCAGAAATAATCAGCCAAATTTGCGTTCAGTTCAGTGGCATTGTTTGCTCAGTGCCTCCAAAATGGCCAACTTCGGGATTGATGATCGCGTCGTGAAAACCCTCTATTACTGTCAAAACGAATACTGTGTATCTTTTACAACAAAGTCATTCATTCAAACGTCATTCAGCTTCAATATTTAAAAAAAAAATGGAACCTAAACTTACAGTGTGAGAAATCTGTTTTCCCCAGTCAAACTTGAAAAACAGAGGCTGTTTTCACAAGACTTTTTCATTTTCAGTTTAAACTGCATTCTGAACAAATGTCTTCCTTCTCAGGGTGTATTTTCGCAGTGTTTTAGACATTTGACATGGTCTTTTAAATACACATCAACAATTTCTTAGTGACCAGCACTTTCAGCTCCACACTCTATCATCTTTTTCCCAGCGTGCGTGACCTGAAAATAAAACTTTCAACATGGGGGCTCGGTGCACGACTTAGTCCACAAATGTATTGAAACCAGGCCAGTTGTATGTTGCCAAACTATTCTGTGGTTTTCTAGAGTTTAGATGACTCTCCTGTGATCTAAGATGGCTTGGAAATTGGATATTGGCCTATAATAAGCAGGGCTGGAGAACCGTGGGCCGTCTCAGCCAAAGAACAGAGACATGAATAGGTCCCAGGAACACTGGGTCACACAAAGCCTTGATTGACTGGATCAGATGCTTGGTACGATCAGATACTTGGGCCCGGTTGAAATCAAAGGGAGGTGGGCTCTTTTAAGCACACATCGGGGAAAGGGTGGGGGGCCGAGGCTCAGTTCTAAAGAGCCGGAGGATCCTGTCGTCTGACGCACTGAAGTCCTGCGGAATCGGAAGGTCAGCGCAGCTTGTCTGAACATGACAAATAATGCTCACAGAAACTGCTAAAGTACTCCAAATCCCGCTAATGTGCTCTGGGATATTAAACCGAGAGAGAGGGAGAGGTTTTTAAGAAAGGCGGTAGGTGCAGTCCAATCGTTCTCTTCATTACACCCATGTGGTGACAATTGTAGTGCCCCCTCCTTTCCAATCCCCTCCCCCTTCCATGTTTAGGAGTGGAGGACATCAACATGCACAGCATGTAATGATGTCAAAGAGCTTTTTCATGGTGAACGTTTGGTTTGAATTAGAGGCCAGTGGGAGTGCGGACTCTCACACACTCTGGCAGCGTCCCTTTGTTCCTCCCTGATCTGTGGTGCGGAGGAGACCTCTCTCTTTTCTCTCTCTTTTTTTTCCTCGGTCTACAAAAAACTCTCTCCACCCATCTCCCATCCTGCCATTATGCATATACCCACAACGCCCCAATGTCCACACTCTTAGATGGATGATCTTGCAAACACTTACATTTTCTACACATGCAAACTCACGCATACACACTTTAGCAACCGTTTGGCACTTTAAAATCACTACTACGGTGCACAACACAGTTGCATAAACACAGTATGTACATTTACACTGATAAAATCCTTAAACGTGTTGCCATATAGCATCCCAAGTCATTACATTACACAGAAGCTGAGAGAAAAAGAAAAAAAAGCAGTTTAAAAACCATACAAACATCCCCAAACACACTTTTTATCTTAGAGAGTATAAGTGGAAAAGGCAGATTTTCTGTGAGCTGAATATGGATTGAGACTAGACATGGCTGAATGAATAAATGGAAAGTTTGAGAGGCTGAGGGGAGAGGAGCGGACAGTGTGACCTTTTTAAGATCCCAGTCAAATGGGTAAATAAGATCCCGAGGTGACTGTCATTTACAGGTTGGGTATTGACGTTAGGCCGGCCAGTCCTGAGAGAGCAGGCCAGTGCGAAGGACAGACACAGAAAGTACACATGTGCCAGAACATGCAGTAAGGCCAAAACTATTATACAAACACATGTTCACACGGCTGACAAGGTAACTAGTAGATGCATACACTGACCAAAAAAACAATATATTTAGTATTATAGCAACAACAAAAAGTTAGTCATTCACTCAACTAGTTAGTAATTTCTACAATATTTTTTTCAAGTAACCAAAAATTTAAATATATTAAGCTAAATGCATAATGCTACAGTAAATATGTTAATTGCTCATACACATGACAACAATTACAAAAAACACAATTTCAATTTTACATTATTGTAAATACTACTGTTTTTATTAAATTAGATATTTATTTTTTGTTACAGTAAATGCATGCCACCAGAGCGATCCATTTTTTAAAATAAATTGAACAACAATAAAAACATTTGTGTAATATTTAATTTTATAAAGTGCTTTAATTAAATTTACCAGTGAAATTTGAGACATCTGCCTTAATGATTAAATAGCATATATATATATATATATATATATATATATATATATATATATATATTTATATATATGCCGTCAAATATCGCCTCTTAATTAGTCAAGTTGAGGAAAACTGGAGGCAGGCTATATAACGTAAAAAATGACAATCAGGCCATAAAGAATGCAACATGTTTATTAACCTAACTTTCAAATGGATAGACAAAAACATGAAATGTACTGACTGGCGTCAAATCAACGCCAATTGTTTTTTTAATTTTTATTTTTATTTATTTTTTTACTATGGTTTCACACACATTCACTTTTTGAAACAGTGAGGCGCGTCGTTAGACATGGGCATCCGGGGCTTCAGCCCCAGATGTTTTTTTATAGCCCCGGATCCAAAAAACCCATTTTCATTTCTTATCAAAAGAAAAATTATACGATTAATTATTTTTTCAAACTCAGACTCATTGGCCTTGGCTCATTTTATGTGAAGAACATATATCAGAACACATTTTCAATGAAAACATACTGTACACCACCCAGGCATATAATCCAAATGGCTGTCCAGTCATATCAGCTGTTAAACCTTGAGAAGTATTGAATTGCTTTGACTTGTGAAAGTCTACATGTGTGACTGTGAAACTACATAGTTAATGTAAAAAAAATATGTTGCCATGAGTTATTGATCACATTTCCCCCCAGTGTACTTCATTATATCACTTCAATACACGAACACTTGTATGTGTTCCCAAGCAAGTGGCTGAAGCATGTGCAGTAAGTCTTTTTCTAACTTTACATCAAAAGGGAAGAAAGTACAACACTTTGTAATGCCCATTTTTTCCCCAATGCACAGGACGGTGAAGAAACCTTCTCAGGTATCTTTAAGTGCATACATAGCTTTACTTAATTTACACTTGAATACCTATTATATCTGAATGCAATGAGTTGCAGGAGTCCACATCTACAGGAGAGTCTGCACAAAGCAGTGATGCCGAGGTGGGCAGTGTTGTACTTTCAATTTTTGATGCATAAGCCATGTGTTGACAGGTTCACCCCTACCCCCAGAAAACAGTATTTTAAACATACTTGACAACTTAAAAAAAAATAAAAAAAAATACTGGCACTAGAGATAGAGTAGTTGCTTCATATGGACTTCAGAGTAAGTGCTAATATATTATTTTACACAGAGTACAATATATATTATTTGCAGGCAAAAGATGACTTGATCATTGGCTTTTCTTTACAATGCATAATTAAAATAAAACTCAAAGAACTAAGCATATTTGTCTTGTCATTTATTAAACATTAATGAAATGTTTTATATTTTTTCTGTTGCAAGTCGGGGAGGTATTGCTGTATGAAACATTTCCAGAAATTTCCTATTAGAATCTGGCTATGGCACCATCTCCTGCGACTGAGCATTTTCTGAAAACTGCGTCCAAACTTAACCTGGAAGGGGCCAAAACAGTCAATGCCCGTTGAATAGAAAGCTGGACGAAACAACCGAAAGTTAGACTGAGGGAGATCTGCCATCATAGGTATTTCTGGCTTCCCTCACCAATTTCTTACGTTCAAAGCAGCTGCACTGGTGTCTTTTTCTGCCTCTTATGATCCAATATTTTCGTCTCAGTTCTGTGAACACGCGCTCAGGTCCTGGATGTAACAGGAGGTTGTCGTGATGTTGAATCAGAAGCTTTACAAGAGGGTGAGCAGGATGTAAGACAATAGGGTGTAGAGTGTCTGAGTCCAAGTGCTTACATCTGCGGAGGCGTCCACATACTCTGACTAATTTGGCTTTGTGATCATAGTCTGGGGCTAGAGTTAGAATACGACTAGAGTGAGATACAGGTTTACCTAACTGGAGTTGGGCTATTTCTTCTGGGAAGCTTTCAACTTGAGCACGTCTCAGAAGTTCCTGTTCAGCTTGTGTATAGTCGTCAGCAGAGAGTTCACTTTCGTCTGCCGCCCCATGAAGGGAAATAGCAGTAGCCTTAATCAGATCTTGAAGTGAATTGTATTGAGTGATATCAGATCAGTTTGACTGGAGGATAGTGCTCCACAGAAAGTATAACTGCGTGTTCTTGGATGTTATCGCTTACATAATCATGAGGCTGTTTGGGCCAACTACTAACTGACTGAGTTGGACCTTCATTCCATCAGCTTTTATCGGTCTCCTCTGGTGTCAGCTTTGAGATGTAGCCTGCCTTTTCAAGTTTCTGCAGTTCAACATACACTGAAGCAAGATCTGTGTTCTGCAAAAGGCATTTGCTGTGCTTCTTAAATGGGCTGTTACTGCTTCTTTAGCTGATTGCAAAGGTGAAAGATTTCTTTTCCAGAGGAGAGGTGTTGCATACCTTTGAATGTCTCCGACTGCCACCCTGATTGTTTTCTCCTCAAGGATTTGCACCGCTTCTGTGTCTTGCCTTCTGTGCCTCATTCCTATATGGAAGTGTGTCCATTTGCCACAATTTCTGTACATTGTTGAATAGTTTGACTTCTGCTGACAAAGAGGAGGTTAGACACTATTGTGGTAAGAGATGACTGGCAAGGAATTTTGAGGGGCCCTGCAGAGTCCACCCGAGTCTGGCTTTCACAGCGGCAGGACCGCCAGGAGGTCCGAGACGTACTGGCTCTGTAGCCGTGATTAATTGTGGATAATCTGAGCCAATGAGTGAGAGTGGTTGAGCCTGCTGCAATGAGGGAATGGGCAGACCTTGTAGCTATCTGTATTTCTTCTGCAGCAACTTAACAGGGTAAGTGTGTTTTGCGAGGCTCAGTTCTTTGGCTGTAAAAGCTCTTTCAATGGTGAAGGATTTGTTTGGCTTAAATGCAGGCAGAAGCTACTAAAAATGAAACAGCCACCCCATGAACAACCCGTATGTCTTGTCTCACAGTACGGAGGGCTATATCTTCAGGAAGTCCTTGAAGATCAAGTTGCTGTGCTGCTTCATACAGTAACATTGTCCTCTCTGATCCGTCATCCAATATAGCAGTATGCGTCAAGTTCCTTCTCTCCATTTCTCAAGATCACTTGTGCTGACCTTCAAAAGAACTTTGCTGCCTGCAGTTGGTCTGTCCATATACAAAGTCTCTACTTCTGAGTTCACAAGACAACTGTTTTTTGCTGAAGATTGTGTTTCATGTTTATCTTTGGCATTGAAGTCATGCAGTATTACTAAATGTCTCTTTTCACATTTTTTTTGCATTTGGCTTTAAGATTACATTGTGAGATCTGGGCCTCATTTATAAACGTTGCATACGCACAAAAGAAGGCGTACGCCGCTCTCTACGCAATAGTTGGTATTTATAAAAAGCAAACTTGACGGTAAAATGTGCGAGTCTTCACGCAAGCTCTGACCCAGGCGTGCGCACAAAACGGGTGAAAATGAGAAATGGCGACACCGTCGGCAGTTGAAAAAACATGTGAAAGTGTGCGAAACTGTAGACGGTTGTGTAAAACAAATGGCAATACTGCCTTCATAAATAACACGAAGATTTCACAAAGCAAGTCTTACAATTAACAGCCTACACGAACACCCGTCTGATTGATCTGCAACAGAAATGCTAATTAACACATAGGCCTATTTCCAAAAAGAAAGTGAAATATGTTCTGCATTAATATTGGCATGTTATACAATTCATCCTCATAAATAAGATGGCAAACAGAACGAAATAATGTACAAAACTGATATTCTCACCAATGTGTCTGTCTACGGAGCAGGTATAGCAATTAGATAGATAATTAGGGAGATATATAGACTTAGCGATAAATCAATAGATGTATTATTTGCCCACTGGGGAAAGTTGTTTTCATAGTAAGAATGTCTTCATCAGCTACGAAATCATGGTATTCATGCATATGCCTTTAGTTTGTTTTATTTTTGATCAAATAACATATGACGTATGTCTCAACCATTCAGAAAGCTGCAAGAAATTACATTTGTGCTGAACTATTTCCCATTTCCAAGTAGATTATAACCGACATCCGTAGCTTGTCAGATGCAGAATTAAAGGGATGGAAATAAAATGCCCCATCACAATGCGTAATGACGCACAATAGCTGATCTTGCGCTCTTAGAAGATGTGGCGATTAAATGGAAAGAATCGGAGTGAATGCATCATCTTCACAACAAAAGGTGTGGAAAAATATGTATTCAATAATTCCCTTATTGTGCAGTTTATTTCAATTAGGACAGTCTTGATTTTGCCCAACTCCTTGGCCACCTCTCTGATTGAATTAATGACTAGACGCTTTTTTGCCTCGACTTTGACATCAGACCATTTCTTTTTATTTCGGCCACAGTCCGAGGTTGTGAGGCTACAGCATTTACGGCGTCTCCAACCATTTACCACTCAAGTGTCTTTTTGGCATTAGTAATGCCCACTGTGTCCTCCAAACAACATTTTTCTCCTCTTTTCCACCTTGCCAACGATAACTTCTATTTCACATTGAGTGAAGTTACGTTTTTATTATTTCCTCTCTGTGTTTAACATGATTTCGCAATCGATGAATATTAACTTGTGGGCGTTTCACGGAATATTTATGGGCAACTATGGGCGTGATATGAAGCCGCAAAAGCCGCGCTACATTTAGAATTGATTGCGATTTATTAAGGGAAAAATGCGTAGGATGTGCGTGCGCACGGTTTTATAAATCCGAATATTTCTGTGCGTACGCACATCCTATGTTTCATCCGTACGCCACTTCTGAACGCAAATCCTACGCAAAGTTTTATAAATGAGGCCCCTGGTGATCACAGCCACACCTAAAGCACTTCTGATTTGACTTCAGCCAAGACTCCACTTGATCTTGATTCAGCAGTTTGAAATTAGCACACTGATTGAAGTAATGCTGCACAGTGTTGCAGAAGGGGCAGTACTTTGTCGGTTTCTCCTTCTTGACTGCTGTAGCACTTGCTGGTTTACCCTTATTCGCCACCATGCAAGACAGTAGCAAATCGTTGAACCAGCTTGCAATTCCTTTGCTGTTCTCTCTGTGGCTGAGAGTAGACTCTGCTTACATAACTAACGTACTGTGACTCATCCTCTTGTATTCTGAGCTCATATTCTAGCCAATCGCTGAGTTCTATCAGTGTTGGAACTGGGTTCTGAATGGGGTCAACAAACCTTCTGAAGTTTGCTTTAAGATCATGAAGCAATTTGGCAAGGAGACGTGAAACACGTGACCCACATTTGAGCTCTGTCCATCCTTTAGCTCCAAGTTGGTTCAGCATTCCAACTAATGCACGCACTTTGAGGGCAAACATTCTAAAAGATTTAGTGTCACCACTCCTGATTTTTGGGCCATCCATCAATTCTGCAATTCTTTGTAATGAGAGTTGATGTGGTTGACTATAAAGTGCAGTTAGAGACCTCATGGTGTTGGTGTATGGGTACCTGCTGTTGACGTACAAGTCTGCCATGAGCAAGGCATTCTCCTGTTTCAGATGATCAACGAGTATTTGGTACTTGAAATGTTCTGTAGCCCCGGCAGGTAGCAAATTCTCCAGTGCAATTTTGAGTCGTGCAAACTCTCTGGGATCTTCACTGCAAAAATGAGGAATGGTGGGAATAGGACCTGTAGGTGGGCTCTACATGAGGATATGAAAGAGAAGGAGGGCACATTGGGTGGTATGGCTGATATGTCTCAGGCTGAGCGTAATATGCGCACTGTTGTGGGGTCAAGAAGCTTGATTTGTCTGCAGGATTAGGAGCTGATTGACCATAGCTGTCTGAGTGTCTCTCATGTGCATGGTGAGCTAATGTATCCCTTGGAGTAAGTCTCTCATCTTGATAGACTGGACTTGTAGCTGGAATCCCATGATAAGGTTGCTGATAACCATATGGTTCAGTGGAAGGGAAATAGCGGATGGGTTTGCAGTTCAGACTATGACCCTTATAAGTCCCATACGTAGCTGCTGTCTCTTGACTGTAGTTCTGAGGCATAAACTGAACAGCTGTGGGATATTGGTTGCAATCTCTTTGGTCAGTGGACATATAGTTATGGCCTCTGTGGTCTGTGCTGTAGCAACCACGTGGTCCATCTATGTGCCTAATACCAGGTTGAGGATATGTAGCATCTTCTTGATGGGCTAGCTTGTTTTGGGATTGAGTTGGTTCATAAGAAGAGAAAGGGTGACTTGAAGTTAGCCGAGTTGCTGAGCCTGGTAGTCTCAGGTCTCCTAGGTTGTCCGTGAGATAATCAATCTCTTGTGACTGACAGAATGAGAATGCAGAAGGTCACCTCGTAAATCTACAGGCAGTGCCCTCATGGGCTGAGGAAGATCGTCTTGATCTCTAGGCAGAACTGGCCTGCCCTTCAGTGGCTGCTGTATATGGACTTGAGGAGAGAACTCTCTGATCTGCAAAATCGCCTTGGAGAAGTCCGAGTACAGGGTATTGGCGGCAAATCTTGATATGCTCCTTCACATACGAACTCCTTTCACTTGATCCAGTGCTCGTACTTTTCATTAGTTCTGGTCCGCTTTAAATACATGTGAACTCTTTAAATGCAGGCCTTTTTTTCTTAATTGACTTAAGTCTTCATTTTTACAAAATACAAGTTGTACCACCAGATTTAGATCAGCCTTAACATTAGCAGTGTTTTAGGGAGAACACAGCCAGTTCATTCTTGTTTGTGGTTAGATTCAACAGCAGTTTGTTGGGCCAGTTGCTCCCCTCCAAGAGATATACAGCTATGTTTGTAAAGGACACCATTGCAGATTTTGACACCATTACATCTGCGAGAGAAAGTCCAAACAAACAGTGAAGAATATCAACTTTGTGGCTTAAAGTGCACGTCTTGTAAAGATGATACAGTATATGGTTCAGATCAGCCAATAGCTCACCTGTTCCCTCCTCAGTAACATTCACATTTACAAGAAATGCGTCTGTATTTGGTCTTCAAATTTGGTGTTGAAAAACACTGATGCATCAACAGTAAGAGAGGCACAGCCCATAGCATTCATCTGGTAGGAGAACAAAGACACCATTAAGTCAAGCACAGGCAAAAGGATACAAAAATAAAATAAAATAAAGAACTAACCTACCACAAGACAAGAAAAATAAAGCATCACTCACTTGGCACAAGACTCAACTTTCAGTCCCATAACTGCAACGCTGTAGGTCTGCAGTGCATTTATAGTCACGTCAAACTTGGGCAAAACTAAACCAGAAACAAAGTGCTTTAGATTAAGGCCTCAGATCAGTCATTGAACTTCCCTTACACAACTTACCGTATTTTTTCCACCTCAAAAACTTGGGAGACTGAGTGTTGGGACTCTTCACTCCATGGCTACTTCCATTCTGCGGCGCCTCAGGTCTTTGTGTCTGATGGACGGGACGCACACGGACTGACGGACTGCACGCACGAGACACTGACGGACACACGCACGCTACGACTTTGACCGTCATATTAAAAGACCACATTCAATAACAAAAGCTAGTATAGACCAATACAACACAAGACTACATTTTATCTTTAAGTCATGTACCAATTTCTAGAGCAAGAATCAAACTAGAATCAAACAGCCTTAAGATTAGCAGTGTTTAGGGAGAATGCAGCCAGTCCATTCTTGTTTGTGGATAGATTCAACAGCAGTTTGTTGGGCCAGTTGCTCCCCTCCAAGAGATATACAGCTATGTTTGTAAAGGACACCATTGCAGATTGACACCATTACATCTGTGAGAGAAAGTCCAAACAAACAGTGAAGAATATCAACTTTGTGGCTTAAAGTGCACATCTTGTAAAGATGATAGAGTATATGGTTCAGATCAGCCAATAACTCACCTGTTCCCTCCTCAGTAACATTCACATTTACAAGAAATGTGTCTTGCATTTGGTCTTCAAATTTGGTGTTGAAAAACACTGACGTATCAACAGTAAGAGAGGCATAGCCCATGGCATTCATCTGGTAGGAGAACAAAGACACAATTAAGTCAAGCACAGGCAAAAGGATAAAAAAATAAATAAAATAAAGAACTGACCTACTACAAGACAAGAAAAATAAAGCATCACTCACTTGGCACAAGACTCAACTTTCAGTCCCATAACTGCAACGCTGTAGGTCTGCCAGTGCGTTTATGGCCATGTCAAACTTGGGCAAAACTAAACCAGAAACAAAGTGCTTTAGATTAAGGCCTCAGATCGGTCATTGAACTTCCCTTACACAACTTACCGTATTTTTTCCACCTCAAAAACTTGGGAGACTAGTGTTGGGACTCTTCACCTCCATGGCTACTCCATTCTGCGGCGCCTAGGTCTTTGTGTCTGACGGACGGACGGACGCACGCATGGACAGACGGACGCATTGCATGCACGGACGGACTTCCGACCGTCATATTAAAAGACCACATTCAGTAACAAAAGCTAGTATAGACCAATACAACACAAGACTACATTTTATCTTTAAGGCATGTACCAATTTCTAGAGCAAGAATCAAACTAACAGACATACACGAACACTAAAGTTGCGATAAAAATTCAGGCCCTTGTACTTCAGACACTGGGGTAAACTGAAGTGGCATTCTAATCAGAAGTGCCACACACTGAAATATTCAGATTAAAAGCCCAAACAAAAAACCTGATTGAGGCACACAGAAATCCTTTCAGCACTCCAACGTCTTCCTGGCTCCATGATCCGGACGCTCCTGATCTACAGCACTGAGGCTACACAGAGATCCTGCTTGAGCAGAAACCATCAGAACGTTTCCCTCCGCAGGAACAGCTGTAGCTGGAGAAAACTGCAGACACACCTGGAACAAGGACCAACACGCTGTAGGACACACACCAACATTCCCAAATTGAAAAATAGCCACACATCATACAGTACCTGGTTCTGGAAACACATATTGGTGTCAAACAGCACACTGAGCAGCAACTACATTGTCACTGGGAAGAACGCTGTAGAGAAGAATCTGCACTGCTGGAGGCATATCGACGCTGACAGACAACTGGAACGTCACAGAGCCGCTTGTGACAGCATCAACAGTCTTTGCTTTAACCGTCTGAAATCCATGGAGGACGATCACTCCTTTGGATAAGACCTGACAGAAGACAGTGTGCAAGTTGCGGAGCAGCGGAACAAACAGACCAGCAAAATTAACTACAAAACAAATGTCCACTCACCATATAGATTATGTCAGCGCTGTAGCTACCAGCCTCTCCAACAAATGAATACTCCATGGTCACTGGAAACGAAGCACTACATTTGAGCGGCGGATTCGAGCTTCACTATAGTCAGTTCAGTAAATGATGGCTTGACGGGAGAAACAGGTAGGAGAAGCTGAACAAACCTTGTATCTGTAGTGAAGTATGGCAATTTATAACCATAAAAAAGCTCTGGATTAGCAGTCACCTGGGGAAGATCAAACTTAATCAGCATCATGCTAGAGAAAGTCTTAATTTTTACAAAATACAAGTCGTACCAGCAGATTCAGATCAGCCTTAAGATTAGCAGTGTTTAGGGAGAACAGGCAGCCCGTCCATTCTTGTTTGTGGTTAGATTCAACAGCAGTTTGTTGGTGCCAGTTGCTCCCCTCCAAGAGATATACAGCTTTGTTCGTAAATGACACCATTGCAGATTGACACCATTACACCTGCAAGAGAAAGTCCAAACAAACAGTGAAGAATATCAACTTTGTGGCTTAAAGTGGATGTCTTGTCAGGTCAAATTATGAAGCAGACTGTATGGAAATGGATCACGGCACACTTCCACTAAGGCTTGACCAGGTACAGGCTGGCCATATGCATATCTTGTTATGATATTTCCCAGAAAAGAACTGAACAACCACAAGACAAGAAAAAAAAAGCATCACTCACTTGGCACAAGACTCAACTTTCAGTCCCATAACTGCAACACTGTAGGTCTGCTGTGTGTTCACGGTCACGTCAAACTTGGGCAAAACTAAACCAGAAACAGAGTGCTTTAGATTAAGGCCTCAGATCTGTCATTGAACTGCCCTCACACAACAACTTACCGTATTTTTTCACCTCAAACTTGGGAGACTAGAGTTGGCACTCTTCACTCTATGGCTACTCCATTCTGCGACGCCACAGTCTAGTCACGGTCGCCTAGGTCTTTGTGTCTCACTGCCTCATCGCTTCTCTGGCTACGTGGTGTGCTCCACCTCCATCACCTCCGGTAATCCCCTTGGTAATGTTGGGACTCTTCACTCCATGGCTACTCCATTCTGCGACGCCGCTGTGGGATGCAGTCCTGACTGTGGGCTGGGTCTCCGTCAGCTTTTCCCTGCTCAAGGCCAATCCCCCCTGGCTGTCACCACCACCTGCACCAACCTTTCCTCCAGCTACGGACGGACGGGCGCGGTTTGGACGGGCGGCGGTTTGGACGGGCGGCGGTTGGACGGGCGGCGGTTTGGACGCGGCGGCGGTTTGGACGGGCGCGGTTGGACGGGCGGCGGCTTTGGACGGACGGGCGGTTTGACGGGCAGCGGTTCGGACGGGCGGCAGTTTGGACGGACGGCGGTTGGGCGGACGTTTGGACGGACGCGGTTTGGACGGACGGCGGTTTGGACGGACGGACTAAAATGTAGTCTTTTGTGTTGTAATGGTCTATACTAGCACCCGCAGGCGTTCGTCTGGAAGGAATGCGGCTTAGCTGGAGGACAATAAAAAGCCGAAAAGAGCCATGCAAAAGGTTGGTGCAGATGGTGGTGACAGCCAGGGGGGTTGGCCTTGAGCAGGAAGGGTAGACTGAGACCCAGCCCACAGTCAGGACTGCATCCCACGGTGGTGTCGCAGAATGGAGTAGCCATGGAGTGAAGAGTCCCAACACTACCAAGGGGATTACCGGAGGTGATGGAGGTGGAGCACACCACGCAGCCAGAGAAGCAATGAGGCAGTGAGACACAAAGACCTAGGCAACCGCGACTAGGCCACAGCGCCGACCCCTTGAAGTGGAAGCAGCGATCCTGAGGATAGAGGCTGAGCTGCAGCAACCATAGATGGAGGCGGAACCTGAGGGAGGGCGGAGCCAGTCAAAGGCGGAAATAGGTGGAGAGCCGTAGGGCAGCAAAGGGGCCGCAAGTCCATGGCGAAGAAAGATGTAATGTCCAACAGAGGGAGGCCAAATGGCCGATGGTCCACACTGGAGTCAAGGGTGGGAAGAGAGCACAGCTACAGTCTCATTGGGTAGAACACTGTAGACCAGAATCTGCACTGCTGGAGCCATATCAACGCTGTCACTTTGTTTTTGCAATTGGAGTCTTATCAAAACGAGTCATGGATATCTGTTCAGAAAAGACAACAACACACACACACACACACACACACACACACCATCATAAATTTGATCACAGGATGGCAAAGCAGGTAATGGTGTTGAAGGAAAGCTTCAATGGTTCACAAAGCTTATTTTCACCATCTATAAAGTTTAGTAAACAACTCTAACATAAAAACAGAATGCTTCTGATCACTTCAAAGTCTAATGGTACTGTACCTGGTTCTTTAAGTTCATCAACAGCAAAGAGAAAAAAGATTTTGAAACACGACACATTATGGAGGTTAGCAGACGAATTTTCTAGTTGCCATCAACACTATAGAATTTTAAAAATATATAGCCTATATATTGAAGATATTACTGAATATTTATTTAACCATATAGCAAAAGTTTCTTGTGTTAATTTTAAACAAGTCTGATATTCTTTTATCTTATATCTGTTAATTAACAGTTGAGATAGTTCTGCAAGCTGTCCCAGTTTGTGCAGTGGCCTTTTCTAATATTTTAGTGCTATTTACACTCTCCATTTACATGTGTATATACTCCATAATGTTATTGAAATCAATGTATACTAGATATAAATAACCTATTACTGTACTGTACAACCTATTACATAAGTACTGTATACTGATGGACACATATTAATATTATATGTATTCTATGAAATATTCAGTATATCTTGTATCTGTACACAGATATTAATATTCTATTGCAACATATCACAGAATATAATAGGCCCATACTATGATTACTCATTGCATCTCGATCATACGCTGTCTTTTGGATGTCCCGCTAGCGACTAGTGATGGAACGCCCACTAGCGACCTCATCGCCAGCGATTGGCGACTTGCAGCGACAAAGTCGCGTGTAATGTGAACGGGGCTTAAAGGGTAAAAACGCAAAAGTCTGCTTGACGGTTGTACGCTGGTGTTGCTGTAGTATGCACTCCTAGCCACCTGGAGTGCATACTACATTGAATTTCTCGACATTTGCACGCAAATGTCCCACACAAAACGCTCGTCTAAACGCAGAATAAAAAATGATGAAGCAACGCCACTTTTGCGTTTTCTCTTCAAGAATCGTTTCCGTGTAAACATAGCCTGAGTCTCATTCATGAAACGTTCGTAAATATACGAGTGATTTGCGCGTAAAAAGACATCGGATGCGCGTACACGTTCATTCTCAATTACAATCAATCAAGTCCATCATATCCAACTGATATCTATAATAACATGAATGCGAATTTGATTTGATTAACTTCATTGTCTGTTCAGGTGAACTGGACAGAAATTCATCTTTGACACTGGCACAACCACGTTACAAACCACATAAAAAAACATAAGAAAATAAATAATTAATACACACCGTTATGTGGATCGCAGATGAACCCAATTGCAGACTGTGTGCAAACACACAACGTTCATTGATAACAGAAAACTGGGAAAACAAAACCCAGGAGGGGGCAAACAACTGGTAGGGAAAATAAAGACTAACACTAACTAAAACTTTGACATTTAACTATACAGTAAAAATGTAAATCAGGATTTTACAAGCTCACAACTTCGTTAAGACAATACATGGCACAGGACAGCAAACACAAGGGGATCAAATTGAGAGAAACAGACATTGACAGCAGGTGACATAGATGAAGCAATTATGACAAAACGAGGGTAACAAGGGGTGGGGCCAGAGAATGGCAAACACACACACAGCCCAAACACAAGGCCATGTGCCTGCACACAAAACAAGGATCTGTCATGATCCTGCCTCAGGATAGGACAAGTGGGCAGAATCATGACACATAGGTTACATAAGTTAAATTAATACAGTATGTGCAAATTCACACAGCTCAATTGAGAATTAAGTTTAAAACAGTCACTGCCAATGGAACAAATGATCTCTTATAAATATTCATCTTGGCGAGCGGTATCCGTAGCCTGCGCCCCGAAGGAAGGATCTCGAAGCAGGAATGGAGGGGATGAGACTGGTCTGAATATATTAATAATGCCCCTTTCTCCAAAAAAAATTGTGAATAGCTCTTGTATGTGCTCTGTTTTTGGCCGATGATCTTATTTGCTTCATTGATTACTCGTGTTAGTTTATTCTTCTGTTTCACTGTAATACCATGAAACAATATTATAAGTTAAAACACTTTCAGTCATTGATCTATAAACAATGGTTAAGAGCCTCCTTTCAATGTCAAAATTTCTTAACTTCCTAAGTAGACTCAAACGCTGTCTAGTTTTCTTATGTAGCCCATAAAATCCAAAAGGAAAGTTTATCATCAATGATTGTACCACGATATTTTGCTCTATTTTTACGCCTTTTAACATTATTACAATATATTCCTATTTAACACATTTGTCATTTGCTAATTACATAAACTATAAGCTCAATTCATAAGTATAAATATATTTAGAACATGTATATATTTGTATGGTCCTCGAATGTGTTATCAGCCTTTTCACCGTTTGTATCACTCCGCTTGTCAGTGTTTGTCCAACTTGCATCATTAAGCCAGAAGGTGGTGACAAGTGACTGTCTCTATGAGTGCACAATTGAACTTTAACTTAACAGATAAGTGCCAAAAATATTGATTAGCAAACCTTAGAAAGAAACTAGTTGCTGAAACCAATCTTTAATGCTAATATGAATTGCTCCTTTTCCTCTGGACACAAAAAGATTGCAGTGGTGTTTGATTGAAATATCATCTATGTAAAATAATCATTGAAAGAGTTCTCATTAAGGCCATTCCTATTTGAAATTTGTGATTGTGTATTGTCTAAGAAACATTCTGCATTTGCATTCAAACGTGGATCATTCATTTCAAATCCTCATTCTCATATTTAATAATCTGTAATATTTTATGGTACTGCCCACATGCTTTTAAAGCTGTTGTTATACCATTTTTATGACCTTCAAACACCTTAGAAATGCACAAATGTAGGTCTGAGAAATCCACATTTTCTCGAGGGATGCCCCCAAACCCCCTGACTAACTCACCTTTTGCACTGTACATACGTGTGAAACTACCCAATTTATATATTAGCGGAGCAGGATTATTAGGCAAATTTAATTGGAAAATTTATTAATTTTTTTGACATTTCATTTTTTATTTTTTTTGGCCAGTGTCATTACCAGGCAAAACCCTGATACGCACATAGGCCTATATGTGTGTGTGTGTGTGTGTGTGTGTGTATATATATATATGTGTATATATAGATATATATGTGTGTGTGTGTGTGTGTGTATATATATATATATATATATATATATATATATATATATATATATATATATATATATATATATATATATATATATATATATATATATATATATATATATATATATATATATATATATATATATATATATATATATAATATATATATATATATATATATATTGTTTTGAAGTGAGGATTAAGACATATTCGCCCCTAGCAAAACCATACATGTTCATGCAAATAAAAGAGGGATTGCTACATGTAT
>JAQIUQ010005139.1:122500-132049 GCA_030378365.1 Hybognathus amarus
ACAAACGCCTCCTTTTTTGCGCCCATCCGCCAGGGAGCGCAACTTAATTTCCTAGTTTACCGCGATGCGCTCAGTGTATGCAAGATAGAGCCCTATGTGTTTACTGATGTATATATCAGTTAGCTAAGTAACACAATAAACTTAACACGTTGTTCATAATAAACATGGGATTATAAATTATATTGGGAATGTCGTACATAGAAAACATGGCGTACTGTACCCTGAGTGTAAACCTTAGCCGCATTCATTCGTGAAGAGTGCAGGCAATTTGCAAAGATTAATAAAATTTTACACTCACTTCTTCTGGAGGTGCAGCAGGGACATGAATAGTTGATATCTGATTGTTTTTTTTAGGAGCAGCTTCTTAGCAAAACAGCAGTCTGGTGAGAAAAGGATTCGCGAATCATGAAAAAATTTAAGCATTGGCGCTATCTAATCCTAACTCTACCAAAGACCTAAACCTTACCGCTTCATCTAACTGACGCTGAAGGTAAAGCGTCACTTCAGACCGACACCCTAGGAATCATCTTCTAACTGACGTTAAAGGGTACCCTAAAACGTTGCGATGTTGACGGTATGGTCAAAATCGTCAGTTAGATGATGTCTTGGGAATGAGAATGTGTTGGTTGAAACCTTGCTGTCAATCAACAACCATGGGAGGGGTGTCCGACCTTGTGACGTCACACGGTCTGACAGCTCGAATTAAGACGGGGAAAAACATATAAGGAGATTAAAACAAAAACACTTGATAGATTTGTATCATTCATGATGGTTGTGTACAGGCACTGCCAACACACATTTCAGTACAATCAACTTGTAAAAAATGCATGTACCATTATACGACCCCCTTAAGATTTTTTTTTCTTTAATAGTCTTAGTTACATTTTGACACTATCCTATCAATTTCTGTCATTTAAATCAAACAAGATGGAATTTTCAGAACTGAAACAAACTAGTGCTGAAATTTAGAACCAGCATCATAGCATACTACTTGTACAATGTATCCCATAGAAATATATGGTGACGTAGTGTGAGTAGTATTATTAGTGCCCTATTCGAATGGGATTAACTTGCAAATTTACCCACAGGACGTCTTATTAATGGCCAATTTCACACAGGAATAAGATATCTCAGTAAAACGTAGCAGAAGTGAGAGGGGTTACTTGATTTGTGCATCGCCGTCAACCTCTTGTTCATCATGTGCATATTATTGCTTCCTGATATCATGTGCGCAAACATATAACCTATTTATATATATAAAAGTGATGTCTTTTTTCTTTAATTATTAAACATTCCAGTATTTATTTTCAGTAACATCTATCTCAAATTAAAAAGTTATCAAACCATCTCTGCACAAAGTTATCATACCATCTCTGCACACATGTACACAGTCAGAAATGGATCAGGTAGTGTTCACTATAACATATTTTAAAGCAACAACAGAAACATACAAAAATGACTTGTAAAACGGCTTACTTTTCTGCATGACTCTGCATGACTCTGCATAACACCACATGCCCCATTTCTGTTTGTCTATCATTTCTTTTAATACCCACGGATAGAGAATAAACCACGTGATATCGCCAATTTCGTAAATCATTCAAAATGAACCATCTACAGCCAGTTTGGGTATTGGCAAACTTCGCGTTACCGGTGCGCCACATGTTTTCATCAAATGCGATGACACGAGCGCGCATCCAGCTGTGATGTTATCTAGCTCCTTTGGCGTACAAATAAAAACTCACTTCACCAGTGCATCGATCCTATAGAGTGATGAAAAAGAACAGAACGAAATGAGAAAAAATAGATAAAAACATACTGTGCTGTAAAAACAAGTGGAGGAGGTCTTCATCCATGAAAGAGGACATTAAGTAATCCCCTGACACAGATGACCAGCTCATTAAGTTGAGCCTTTATGGACCATTACGCACTGGGTCAATGAACACACAAGTTCGAGCTGTCCACTGTCAGACTGCTTCTCTGCGCTCACGTGTTTGTATTGTGAAGCCCAAATCTAACCCGAACAAGACCTGATAGAGTGACTCCGTTTTCGAATCTCATTTCCACCCCTGTCTCTTTATTTCTCTCCCTCTCGATTATTGCTGTGATTTGTAAGTTGTGATTACAGCCGTGCACTTGGGAGCAAGCAAGCGCCAGCCAACACCGGGAGATAACGCACTCCATGCAAACTTACAAAGCGACCACTGACTCTTCTCTCGCAGGGTAATGAATAGAAATGCAGCTTTCAGGACAGCGGGGGGAGAGCTGTTTGAGTGTGTATGTGTGTGTGAACACGGGGGTGGCGGGGTTGTGGGGTGAGCAATGCAGATCCATTCTCTACCTCGATGTCAGAAAATATAATTTGCGCCTTCAGTGATTCACCTGGTTCATATGCAGCATGCAGATTTCTTCCTTAATAATCAGAGCAGGAGGCTGCCCAGGAGGATTAATGGCATCATTCCTTATGCACCGGCAGCCTCCCGGACCGCCGGGGATATTACCCACCTCTGACATGGAAAAATTGTGTTAGTTCTACAGGAGAAACGCCGGGATATTTGTCCTGCGCGACAATATAATGGGCTGGTGCATCATTCAGATTGCAATGTCATTTCAAAAACCTTGAATACAAATAATGTACAGTGAGAGAATAGATGGTGCGTACCTTAATACAGCCGACTAGTTATCCTTCACACAGGTATAAAGGGGCTTTTCTGACACCAGCCTTTATTTAAATGAAGCCCACCGCATCCGGCGGCTCTAGGCTCTATCCTAGGATGGATCCCTCTCTCTCTTCCCTCTTTTAATTAATCTTCACTTCTCTCCCTCACTCTGAGAATCTCTCTTTTTCTCTGCCTCCTTCACCATTTTAAAGCAAACAACATGAAATATGTATGGGCCAGACATATTACATTATCCCACTATGTGGGGAAAGTTCGATGCGCGGTGGCACGGAGCGTTGGGGTGCAGATCTGTCACCGGGTGCGGGGAGGGGAGAGCCGGCGAGAAGTGAAAACCTAATTAACAAGATAAGTGACCAACAGGAACCCTCTGTCAGGAGTCACACCCACCCGAAGCTGAGCCAACATGGATGCCGCTGGTGTTACCGCAGCGCTGCCTGGGCAGCCATCTTGATGAAGTTGTCCTGTTTGTGCAGTGATCTAGTGCGGAGAGGCTATTATGTGTTACTATCATTTTCAACTATGCCATAGAGTTTGTGGGGTAAAAGGAAACAACACCAGGCCATCACCAGATGTTAAACTGTGATTTTGGAGATGGGGGAACACAAAAAACTGGTGCTGACCTCTGGCCAGACCCCTGATTAATAAATAAAATATGCAAATAATAATGGCAAGTACAATTCCCGTTGTTGACATACGCTGTCCTGCATGGGTACCAAACCATCATCATTTAACTAAGCAAAATTGTAAATTGAATGGATCAAATAAAAAGAAGAATGGAGCTTAAAGGAAACAAACAATTTGCAAATATTTATTTACTTATCAGAACACTATTATTTTCGTGCTAATACAGTTTATGAGTAGAGACATATTGAACAATATTCACCTTTCACCAGTAAGAAGAAACTAACAGGCTACTAAAACACTTTTGAATATTCATATTAACATCATATTTATTAAAATCAAGGGACAATAATGAAGCTCAGGGAAAAATAAAAGTGCTAAGCATCTCTACGCAAAAGTCACTTTATTTCTGTGTGGATGAGTTGCATAATCTAATTAGCCCTTTCCACCAGTTTGACCTATCATTCAGGATGGCATCATTCCAGGAGACAGCACCTACTATCACATGACTTAAAACTGCACACTTTAGGACCCCATTGAGAACATAATGAGCTCAAGGGAGGCCAAAGAGTTGCTGCTTCCATCTAACCTTTATTCACTTGTGTTGCTGTTGGACAAGTGTTACATTAGAAAAAAAGGGGTTAGTATTTCATTCAAATTATGTTATATTCGTTTTTCTATATTTCCAAATTATTTAAGAGAGCCTTGCCTCCCCGAAGAAAAATGCCTCAGATACTAATGGATCAAAGGGAATTCAAGGTCAAGAAAGGCAAGCCTCTTCCATGGAGCAAAGCTCTCTCTTTTCTCTCTTTTGGCTCTTCGTGAGACCCAGGGGTGTCTTGAGGTGAGGGCTGGTACTTTTTCCTCACTGCCAACCACTCATTACAGTCTCGAGTGTCCCCCTCTGCTCTCCATCCACTCGAGATTATAGGAAAGAATTCCTCTCAATGAAAAACGACAGCGTTCTCACTTTGCTGTTGTCCAGTAGACTAAGCCAAGAGCAACAGTGTGGATGACAACGGACCTTAGAGTTCACAGACTGAAATAGTTTGGATATCAGCATATCCAGCAGAGATAAAAGACCCTTTAACTTTTCATCGATCCACAGTATGACTGGAATAAATCACACCATGTTCATTAATTTGGCCAGAGCAGATTGGCCCGCCACCAGAGCCTCGTTCCACACACAGACTGTAAGAAAAGATGGACGAAGCACCTCATTCTTTTACATAATAGAAATCTGAAGTCCGAAGATGGCGCTGACATTGCGCTCGCACTATTTACATTGTTTGGAGTCTGAGTCAGCAATAGAGAGTGTAAAGTGGAGCACGGTATCAAGGTCCGCCCACACTCCACAGAATCAATCACAAACACACGACCCTGAACTTTTTTCAGTAGCTTGAACTGCTTCATTGTCTGTCTGTTGATTGTAGTGTAACAACAGAAGGCTTATTAAATGATGTAAATACAACTGTAACTGCATTTGTTGTTATGGGAAGGAGGAGGTTAGCCTGGGTTTCCCATTTCTGCCTTGCGGCAGCGCGACTTTATTCGCGCTGCTGAGGCAGTCTCTGATCCCATGAACCAAATTTTCCCTGAAATAGGGAACCAATCACAGAACGGGAAGGGAGCACCGCGCATACGATAGACATTCGTAGCACCCAATAATACGGCTCTGGGCATCGTAAACCACGCCTCAAATACGGAAAATGAACATGTGGTTTCAGACCACATTTCATTCTCAATGATACGTGGTCTGGCGTTTGCCAGGCTAGGAGGAGGTGGAAACCGCAAACTTTTAAGACTTTAATAATAAAATAAACGAATACAAAATTAACGTAAAGCAAAATACAACATAAAATAAGGCCTGTTCCTCTCTTCAATCTGCACTGCCATCGCTCCTCCTTTATGCTTTCGCTCCTCCGTGAGATGCTGCGACCGGTGCGTCTCACAGGTGTTCGCTCCACCACTCACGCCACCGGCCTCACACCGCTTTCACATCACTCGGACTCGCCCTGCTCACCACAACAACTAATAACTATACAGACATATATAAAAAGTAACACTAATATATTGTATACTGTAAAATACTATAGAAAATAATTAATTACTGCTACTAGCTAAAGATCACCTGCCTTTACATTAGGCTAGCTGTTCCTTTAGCTAGCAGGCCCATTACAAAAATAGAAATACGATTGGCGTGTCATACATCATTACTTCATGAGATCAGCTGATCAGCATGATGGCTAAAAATTACAGGAAACAAACTGCCTAAAATGACAGAAACAATCTTTGGTAAAAATAATTTTGATTGTTTAGTTCGGTTTAAGTCCCATTTGTTTACATGGAGAGGGTGGGGTTTATGAACTATACTGCATCCAGCCACTTGGGGGTGATCAACATACTATGGCTTCACTTTCAGAACATGTTTGGCACACTTGGGCTGCATCTGAAATTGCATTCTTATCTAATATAAGGCGAAAAACAGTATGGACAAAGGTAGTACTGTCTTAATTCACAGTACTCATAAAAGAGACTCAAAAAAGTACTCGGATAACCTACTTCTTCCAGCAAGATTCTGAAGTTAGAGGATTTCTGAACGGCAGTGAAGCAACATAGCTGACCTTGGTAGGTCACATGATATTGACAACATGGCGAAAACATCCAGATTACATTCATATTACACGCATTCATACTAAAGAACATACTGTTTTAGCGGTTGTGAAGAAATTATTTATTCAAAATAAGTACCTACTCAGAGAGAGTAAGCCATTTCGGACACAGCTCTTATTTCACCAATTCGTTTTTTTTTTTTTTTTTTTTTCATTTATGTAGTTTTTGGGGTCCTTGCCACTGTCACTTCAGTAATATTATTGATTTGACTGCACTGACTATTCGTATGAGAATAAAATCTTCAACTGATTTGAGCTGGATGATGACACCACAGTTTTCTGCAGTTTTCAATCGACCAATTTTGCCACATCAACGCTTTTAAACTGAAATGAATCAACACTGCACTGCCTCGAGCTGAATAATGGCTTTGTCTTCTGTAGAGCTGCTAGAGTTGAATTGAACAAATTTCATAATTGACGAATCTAATGTTATTCAGAATCGACTTGACAATTATTGAAGCAGAACTGAATCAACACTTCTGCTAAATAATGACTCATTGTCTTCTGTAGAGCAGCTTTACAACAAAAATTTGTAGTTTGATCATTATTTTCCTGTGTATTACTGTGAAACTTGCTTTGAAACAATCTGTACTGTATAAAGCACTATATTAAAAATGTTTTTTCAATGCATGCTAAACATCATCACAAAATGTTCTGAGCTATTAAAGGTGAAGTTTCTGCACCACTAGTGGGAGCAAATGGAACTGCATGCAGTATGTTTGTGTGAGAGACCAGATCAACAATGGCTTAACCAAATTGCATGATTTTGTGGGAAAGGTGTTTGAAATTAATTTTAAACTGTTTCTGCAATGGCATTTGGTGCTGCTAGGGAAGGAGAAAATACACACTTCACCATTGGCAAGATTACAGCGATCATACTTCCAGAAACATGGCAACAGTCATGTCAGTTCATAGCAAACATGTTAACATAAGGGACAATCATCCGGACAATCCAGTCACCATCTCCATAGAAATGCCCCGTCATCCTTCAAAAACACCCTCCGGGTGCTCACATTTGAGGTGGAACTGCTTTTAAATGACCTGTCGCCATGCAGCAGGTCTGATGGATTGAGACATAGGTACGTTAATGAAACTTATTAACGACTCCTCATCCGAAATAGGATTTATTAAAATGAACGCATAATTAAATTTAGCGATGAGCCACGTCGAACAATGCCAGATAGTGGCTACTTTGATTTTGTTTAAAAGTAATTATGCAGAATTGACATGAGTGAGAGTGGTGCTGTGGCCCCTCTAATGAGTTAAATAAGAAAAATCGCTCAAGTTTCAGACTCTGGCAGGAGCTAATTGTGTTAATATGATGGTTTCCACAATGCTGTCATTTCACTTTTGGTCTCATCTTATTCCTTTTTCCCCCTAAGCGTTTCCCCTCTCTCTTGCGCTCACTCTCTCTGTCCCTCTCCTCTCAAATTCATAGATAAACAAATGATGATTTTCTTTTATTGTCAATTCTATATAGCTAAGATGCATTAAAGGGCACCTATTATGCAAAATTCCCTTTTACATGGTGTTTGAACATAAGTGTATTGGCAGTGAGTGAGCAAAACCAACCTAGAATTATAAAAAAAAACCAGCCAGTGTTTTTTTTTTTTTACAATCTTAATAAATCATATGCACTGTCTCAGAACGAGCTGTTCTAAGATTCAGCGCTTTGTGACGTAGAATTGAGCAAGGGGTTTGATTGACAGTGTGGTTGTGGCATAGACCCCATCCTCTGTGATCTTACCGTTCTTCCAATGATATAGCTGGTAATGTCTCTTGGAAACATAAGTGTTTTGTTGTGGAATGGATGTAATAATGACATACATAGTAGTTTTCACTTATTTCCGACATCAGAGCCACTAGAAACACAGTGGCTGTATTGTATTTTGGAAGTTTAAGTGCCGCCTTTCCTTCCGTTAAAATAAGTTTGTTTGAGCGAAATCATTTTCTGACAGACTGTTTTGTGAACGACGGTCAATTCAAAGCAGGTCTTGCTTCAAAGTTAATCCTCAACTGTGGATCATTGTCTACTGTTTGCGATCCAACGTCACCTCCAGTAAGTGTATTTTATGATTTTGAGCAAATAGTCTTTTCAGTCTATGTCAGCCAATTCAGAACAAATGCGTCTAAAGTTGTTGTCTTCGATAGGATGTCTGTGTATATAATTTAAACCTTGTTTTGTATAGTGTGTAACCACATATATATATATATATATATATATATATATGATATATATATATATATATATATATATATATATATATATATATATAGAGATATTGTATTAAAAACTGCATATATGTTCTTGTTCTGTAAGGTAGCCATCTTCTCACATTTGCCACAGAAGCACCAGTATGACAAGTAAACATGACACAACAGGTCCCTCGCATAGAATGTAGTTTCGCTTGTACAGTACGTAGCTAACTTTATCACAGTATGTGTATGTAGTTTCAAAAAAATTGCGCCAACATTAGTGTTTGTGTGTGTGTTACACATCCTTAATTTCAAAGGGGACGTGATTACAACTCTATGGGCTCTATCTATGCACCCGGTGCAAATGAACTTTATACACTGACGCATTTATCATTCCTATTTTGCACTCGCATAAGCGGGCTTTTTTCCTCCACAGACGCACGTCGGTAAACTGAGGATAACTCTATTGGTTTATTTCTGTTACGCCCAAACTATGAATAATGAAGCTACTCCGAGACCAACCCCTTTTCAGATTTGCGCAGGCGCAGTGCATTTATCCCGCCAGGAAACTAGCACAGCGGCAGGATCCCTCCCACAAAGTTATTTGCGCTTTGCGCTTTGACACTTGCGTTTCAGATAGTTAAAATAGGGCCTATAAGTACATAAATGCATCATATAACCATACCGAGATGTACTGGTCCAGTCCTCATTTGTGTTTATTCTGCCAGAGTTCTTCGTCATCTGGGTCTGATCAGAGACTATTTACAGTATTCCAGTTCAAACATGTACGGCTGACATGTACAGCTAAGCCCTTCTGTCTGGTACCGACTGCCATAGGTATACAAGTGACGCCCTCATCCAGAGGCAGGACAGGGATATGCAGCTCTTTGCATTTAAGGTTGCAGACACCAAAACAGCTAATTTTTAAAACAAAGCCCCAAAATGGAAATTCTCATATGGTAATAATAAATTAACTGTGGGTTATTTTGAGCTGAACTTCACAAATACATTCTGGGGACACCCAAGAGTCAATATTACATCTTGTAAAAGGGAGTAATAGGTGCCCTTTAAAATAATGTGTACAGTTTCCACAAAAATATTAAACATCCTAACTTTTTTCAATATTTAATAATACTATTTTTTTATCTTTATTTAAATGATTTCCGAAGGATTATGCTGAGACTGAAAGATTGGAGGTAATGATGCTGAAAAGTCAGCTTTACTACCAGAGGAATAAATGAGTATGAAAAAATGAATAAATTAGTAAAACAGTCACTCTAAATTGTAATACTTATTAAATATGTATAAATATAATAGACTGAAAAATTTAACTTAAATCTCATTTATTCTCCAGTAGATGAGAACTGAACTAAGCACAA